>QZGG01000732.1:0-107118 GCA_006409495.1 Sedum album
GGAGCGATGATGTCATCACACGCAAAGAATATTTCTAAGTTCGGTTTTTGGAGATCAAGATATTCCCAAAGCTGATTTTTAGAGATAAAGATGATTTCCTACATATTTTCTTGCCCAATAATTCGTGGAAACCCTAGGAGGCAAGACTATAAATACAAAGCTTCATGGAAATCACAGACATGCGCGCAGAGGGGACTAAGCGGCTTAGAGCAAAATTCAGACCTAGCCGTGCAAGCAAACTGCCGACGCGAGCCAGACGACGCGTCACTCAGATTTGCTTTGTTACCTTAGTTGTTCAATATTTATTCTTGAGATGTATACATTCAGTATGAGTAGCTAACTTACTGAATTCGGTTTGGATTCAAATCTATGAATGATATGTCTTGAGGTTTTGTTCTTAACTGCATGATAAGTTTAGTATTATTATTCCAAGCTCAATTGCATGATAATTAGGTTAGACAATTAAGCGAAGCCTTGCACCGCAGACTTAGTTGTAGAATCTATTATCTATAGTTAAACTATCAGAAGTACGTGACTGTGAATGATCGGAGTGACACTAGAATAGTTGATAGCTACCTTGACCGGATTTGTGGTCGACTAGACTAGATTGAGTAATAATATCGTACGGACTTTGATCGGAAAGTATGTATAGGTTATTAAGCTGTGACAGGACCTTAACCTACGTGAACATTTTATCATGAATCTTTAGTAACCAATGATGAACATGGAAATTCATAGTGAAGAATCTGAACCAAGCTCATCTCTTGATATTTATTAACTTCTTGCGTGACTACTTTCTAAGTGTGTGCCAGTTCTACTTGCGCAACTGTTTCTTTCCTTTTAAATACTTTCACTCACAAACCCCAATTTTAGTTGTAGATCAAAAGACAACTTCTCACCGTTCCTTGTGGATTCGACCCCAGCTTACCAATACAATACTAGTAGGAGAGCATGGGACCTCATGGTCGTTAGGGGAGTTCCTTTGTCTTTATTTTATCACATGTCACATGAACTTGTTTTATTTTATGTTGAGTTGTTTGAACCTTCTCTTTGCCTTTTGTTTTGGGCTAATCCGCGAGGACTCGGCTTAATTCAAAAGTGTGGGTTGGGGGTGTGTCTGTTTTTTCACATGTTTTATAAGTGTTAATCGAGTCTGTTTAAACTGAGATGGATGATTAGTGTAAGCTATGTTATGTCTGAGATGCATGCATACTTTTCTGTTAATTTTTTTTTCGTGATGCGTGTGATTGAATGATATATATGCCAAGAGTTGAGATAAAACAGGATGTGGAGCTGATAGAAATGGTTACGGAGCCAGAGATTGGTCGACAGTTTGACTAGACGTGTGTGAGATTGTCGTGAGTGTGGAGGCTGAAGCCCTAGGTTTTGGTAAGGAAGCAAATGCTCCACTGAAGGTAAGTTTAGTGGGACGGGAAAACAGACAGTCCTATCTTTAGAGTTAGTAGGTTGGTGGGGATGAGTTACAACTTAACCTGATGATAGAGTGTAGTTGTACGCTACTTTAAGTCCTTTACATTGCTCATACTCTAACATATTTCAGTATAAGATTACGCTTTTGGTGTAGTTTTGTATCTCAGGACTAAAAGATCAGTGAGAACAAAAACGCAACAAGAAGGCTGATTTCCAGAACAAAAGATAGCAACTTGACAACAAGGACAGAAGACCACTAGCGCGCGAGCACTATGGCGCGCGAGTGCGGGTCGCGCAGAAGATAGCAAAACGGTGACGTCAGCATAAAGCGAGATATTCGGGACGATGACGTCATCACGCGCTAAAGATATTTCTATGTTTGGTTTTTGGAGATTTAATATTTCCTAAGCTGATTCTTAGAGATATAGATGATTTCCTACAGATATCCTTGCCTAATTATTCGTGGAAAACCTAGGAGGCAAGGTTATAAATATAAAGCTTCATGGAAATCACACATACGCGTACTTAGAGAGCTGAACACGCCGCAGACGGCTCAGAGCAGAACTCCGACGCGCGCAAGCTGTCAAGCGAGCCTGACGACGCACCATACAGATTTGTCTTGTTATTTTAGCTGTCTTATAATTATTCTTGAGATGTATTCATTCAGCATGAGTAGCTAAACTCACTGAACTCGGTTTGGATTTTGATCTATGAATAATATGTTTTGAGGTCTTGTTCTTAATTTACATAATTAAGTTTAGTATTATTATTCCAAACTCAATTGCATGATAATTAGGTTAGACAATTAAGCGAAGCCTTGCACCGCAGACTTAGTTGTAGAATCTATTATCTATAGTTAACTATCAGAAGTACGTGACTATGAATGATAGGAGTAACACTAGAATAGGCAGTAGCTACCTTGACCGGATTCGTTATTGACTAGACTAGATTGAGTAATAATATCATACAGACTTTGACCAGAATGTATGTGTAGGTTATTAAGCTGTGACAGGACCTTAATCTACGTGGACAATTATATCATGTACCATTAGTGACCGAGGATAAACATAGAATTCATAGTGAAGAATCTGAACCGAGCTCATCTCTCGCATAGTTATCTGCATCTTTTATACCTGCTTTCTGTGTGTGCGCCAGTTATACTTGCGCAACAGTTTTCTTTCTTTTAATTGTTCTTACACACAACCCCAATTCTTTAGTTTGTAGTTGAAAAGAGACTTCCACCGTTCCCTGTGGATTCGACCCCAGCTTGCCGATACTATACTAGTAAGGAGAGTCGGGACAAATTTGCAGCACTCAACGACGTGCTCGTCACCTGACTTACTCGAACACTCGACGAAAAGAAAGAACGGGACGAGTTCCATAGCTGCTATCCAAAGGCTGTGACTGGAGCTGTTCAGGAAAAAGAAAAGGGGGCAGAATGACAAAAGTATGTAAGGAACCAAACTATTCAAAGTCATTTGCATCAAGTATGTCTCGAGTTTCGTAAAGTCTTTGACAATACAATACGAGAGCATTCAAATCTCCCCAAGTCCAAATTGCATAAGAAAAAAGTCGACTTGTTCATAACCTAGAATTCTCACGCATCAGAAGAAGCACTCACGACATCAATCGCACAAAGACATCAAGCTGGAAGACACATCAATGGGAATTAAAACCTATCTCCGAGACATCTATAAACACTCATCACAACTCTGAGGTAACATGTGTCATTTAATTATTAGTTGATCGAATTATTTTTGGAAGTTTTGAGTATGTGTTTAAGACATGACATTGGTAAGCACTAAAACTGAGTGGCGATGAAGTTGAAATGATAATTGTGCGCTAGTTTAAACTTTATTGTTCGGGGACGAACAAGAGCTAAGTGTGGGGTGGTTTGATAACGCACAATTATGTGAGTTAAAAATCATCTAAACCCATTATTGTACATCTCTTTCCTGTATCAAATGCGTCACTTTTGGTATTGTTTATATTTCAGGAAAGAAACTTAAAAGTGCACAAAACCTTGCCTAAAAGTAACTGTTGGACACCAAGCTTACGCCCCTGGAATTTCCAGGCGCACGTCCAAGGATTTATTATAAATTCAAGAGACGTGCGCTTGGAAAAGACAAGAGCGTCCGCTTGGAGTTTGAAAATTGGTCCGAGAGCTTTCCCCAAACGTAGGCATACGCTTGAGGAAATAGAAGAGGCGTACGCTTGGAGAGAGCAAGAGACGTGCGCTTGGAGAGGCTCGAGGCAGAATTTATTTGTTTCGAAGAACTCAACAGATTCGGCCAATTATAGCCAAATCCTTCCAATATTCGAGGGCTCAATAATTCAGGGGAACGGAGGCTATAAAAGGGGACTGGATTTCAATTAGGAAGAGACCTAATCTACACAACATCTACACACCTTTCACTCATCTTCCAATTGATTTCTTTACACAAAGGGCTCATCTCCAAGTGGTGTGGCTGCTGGATTTTGAAGAGAAGATAATCATCATACTCAGTGACAAATTCCTACTGTCAATTCATTACTTTATTGTTATAGTCATGAATTCCATGCGTAACTAAATCCATTTAGGTTTGGGGATTTGATTACGACTAATGCATGAAGTATTTCGTTAAGTTTCGCCTTGTACATTATTCCATGTATGATATTGTTGGTGAAGTCTTGTGTGCTTAGCGGTAACTCGATTTTTATCCTATTTATACTTGAATTGCGTTACATTAGTATAGCCTAGCGGTGCCTAATTAATGTGCATTGAGTGATGTTTATCGACTTAAACCTAGCAGTGAATAGTTGATTAGAACTTACGTGGAATAATATATGTTTGTCTCTATCGAGAAAACAGTAGATAGCATTCTTAGCGGAGTGTGATCTTAAGAACAAAGATACAATTACACGATATCACGAACTGTAGTCGTAGTTGAATCCCCGAACTGCGTTTTTATAATATCGTTATCAACCACAAACCAATTTTAATAATTTACATTAGAGAACTTGAATACAATTTGCTTTCCCTTGGGTTTGACCCTTACTTGTCATATACTAGCTTGTGAAGAATCACAAATATAAATTTGCGGTGTACAACGAAGTGCCGTCAGAAGCATACGCGATCAGAAGTCTAATTACCTCCAGTCTTGCCACTGGTGCGAATGTCTCATCATAGTCTATCCTTTCTTGTTGATTATACCCCTTGACCACCAGTCGTGCTTTGTTACGTACAATGTTCCCTTGATCATCAAGCTTGTTTTTGAACACCCACTTGGTTCCAATGATGGTCCAGTCAGATGGTCGAGGGACTAGTTCCCAGACTTTGTTACGTTCGAACTGATGGAGCTCTTCTTCCATGGCTACTACCCAGTCTTGATCTTTTAGTGCTTCAGTCACTATTTTTGGTTCTGCCAGAGAAACAAAGGCAGTGTTAGCATAGAAACTCAATAATGCAACTAGACTAGTCTCACTAGTGTCTTGAGGTGAAAGGTTAGGAAGTTTAGTATGATAGTCTGCGAATTTGGTCGGAGGACGACCCTGTCGTCCACTTCTTCTGGGAACTCCTTGTTGTTGCTGTGTCTGCCTACTTCGTCTTCCTGAAGATGAGGCAACTTGCTGATTGACTTGTGGCGCATTAGTTGTACTAGAGGTTGACAGACTAGTCCTTACGAAACCTTCTAATGGAGCACTTCTGGAGTTTGGTAACTGATTATTCTCATTTGCTTCATCTTGTTTGTTATCTGGTTCCACAGTAGTATCTTCTTCTCTGTCAGACTCCTCATTTTTTGCATTGTTATCATTATTTGGCCCCTCGCCGCCACTTGTTCCTTGAGGAGCAGGAACTAGTTCATCCACATGATCCTCCTCTGGGATCCACTTATCTCTGGTTAGTTCAAAGTCATCACTGTCATCTTTCGTCAACTCCAAAGATCTCACAGATTCTCCTCCCATTACTGATTCATCGAACTTGACATGAATTGACTCTTCCACTCTCCTTAACCGATGATTATAGACTTTATAGGATTTGCTTGGAGATGAATATCCAACAAACGTTCCTTCGTCACTTCTTGGATCAAACTTCCCAAGGCTGTCTTTACCATTGTTGTGCACATAGCACTTGCATCCAAAGACATGCAGGTGGGACAAATTTGGTTTTCTACCCCTTAGAAGCTCATATGGAGTCTTATCAATTCCCGGTCTCAGATAGGCTCTGTTAATGATATAGCATGCGGCATGTAGTGCTTCTACCCAGAAGTTTCTGGGAAGTTTACTAGCTATCATGGTTCTAGTCATGTCCTCTAGGGTTTGATTTTTCCTTTCCACTACTCCATTTTGTTGGGGAGTTCTAGGAGCAGAGAAGTTGTGACTTATGCCTTCCAGTCTGCACATGTCAAGAAATTGAGAGTTCTGGAACTCTGTTCCATGGTCAGTACGTACTGTGATAATAGATAGATCAAGTAATCGCTCAACTTTCATTTTCCAATTTTCGAACACATCAAAAGTCTCATCTTTAGTTCTAAGGAAAATAGTCCAGGTGTCCCTTGAATAGTCATCTACAATGACTAGTACATACCGATTACTACCTCTACTCTGGACACGCATCGGTCCACATAGATCCATATGAATCAAGTCTAGAGGCTTTTTGGAGCTCACCCAGTCCTCTGATTTAAAGGAGCTTCTCACCATTTTGCCTTTGGCACAAGAACTACACACTCCTTTCTTAGATTCCTTCACGCTGGGTAATCCTTCCACTAGATTCTTCTTTTGGAGTTTGGAGAGAAGGCGTAGACTGGCATGTCCTAGTCTTCTGTGCCATAAGTCAAAGTCGTCCGAGTGCGACACAAGGCATAACTCTCCTTTTGGTTCAAACGAGTGATCAACAATATAGTCATTGTTACGTCTTACTCCTTTCAGAAGAACCTTTCCCGTCTCAATGCGTGATAAGCCACTTTCATATGATATTTTATGTCCTTTACACTATGCTTGTTTGTATATTTTCTCGTATAAGATTACGCTTTCGGTGTAGTTTTGTATTTCAGGAGAATTTATGGGATAAGGATGAATATCAATTAAAGATAGATGTTTAGAAGCTTATTGCGCTGCAAGAAACAAAGAAGAAAGAATTGTACAGGGCCGAGCAGAATGTCGGTGTGCAATCTGGTCGCTTACAAGTAAGTCGCGCGCGAGTTGCTTGCTCACAAGTGAGTCGCGCGCGAGTCGCTCGCTCACAAGTGAGTCGCGCGCAAGTCGATCGCGCGCAAGACAAGTCGCTCGCCAGTCGGTCGGTCGCCAGTCAGCCATAAGCAAGTGAGCGCGCAAGACAAGTCGCGCATCATAGATGATGACGTCAGCAACGCGCAGAATATATTTTATGCGAGATTTTAGGGATAAACATAGAAATCAAAGATTATCTCTTTCTTATTTTGAACTTAGAAACCTTAGAAGCTTGCATATAAATACAAAGCTTGAAGATGTGCAAGAGGACACCATACCCCAGCCTACGGCCGAGCCTACCGGCTGTCCGGCCAAGCCGAGCTAGAAGAGACGCGCAAGTGTTAGAGCGAGTGACGAAGCGACGCGCAGCAAGGGGATCGACGCGCAGATTGACAACCTACGCTAAGTTTTCTTTGTTTTTACTGTTCACTATTGTTGTTTATTATACAAACCTTGAGATATTTAATAAAAGCATGTCTAGCTAACTTGCTTTATCCGTTTAGACTTTGACTTGTGAACATTATGTTTTGAGGTTTTGTTCTTAATTGCATGATAAGTTTAGTATTTTACTGCAAGCTCAATTACATGATAATTAGGTTAGATAATTAAGCGAAGCCTTGACTCGCAGACTTAGTTATAGAATCTATTGTCTATTGTTAAACTATCAGAGGTACGTGACAGTGAATGATAGGAGTAACGCTAGAATAGTTAATTGCTACTTTGATCGGATTCGTGGTTAATTAGACTAGATCGAGTAATAGTATCATACAGACTTTGACCGGAATGTATGTGTAGGTTATTAAGCCTTGATCGGACCTTAACTTACGTGAACAATTAATCAAGATCATTAGTAATCGATGATGAGCATATGTTCATAAGAATAAGTCTGAGCTGATAGCATCTCATAAATTGTTAAGCAACTTAGTAGCAGTGCGCTAGTGTAGTCACGCGCAACCTGAGTCACGCATGTTTGTTTTCTGTTTTCTTTCTACTTGCTATTAAACCCCCAATCTTGTAATTTATTTTGCAGAAGAAGATTACTTCTCACCGTTCCCTGTGGATTCGACCTCAGCTTACCTTGACTATACTAAGGAGGAGACTATGGATAAACTTGCAGCACTCAACTACGTGTCGTCAATGCGCTCAACCAAACAGTCAGTGTCAGTGAAAATAATTCAAATTTTTACCTTTTTGTGATAACTGAGCAACACTTACCAAGTTGTAACTTAGACCCTTAACATAACTAACATCTTCTACTTGAGTAGTACTAGATAAACTTACAGTCCCGATTCCACAAATTTCACCTCTGCTTTTGTTTCCAAAGGTGATTGGCCCTCCTTGATGTTTATTTAGAGTCAGAAACCACTCCTTGTTCCCTGTCATGTGGAGAGAACATGTGCTGTCGATGAACCACTTTTGTCCCTTCATCCTTACCTGAAAGGAAAACATCAGTTTTACGGACCCAGATTGACTTGGGCTTAACTACTTTTGATTTGTAAGAAACGGCATTAATAAATTTATTGGTAGGTTTTGGTTTCCATTCAGTTTCAAGATCAATTTTCCTTCTTGGTGTTTCCCTAGGCTTTCCTCCTATGGCTCGTGTATCCTTTTGAGTTGACTGTCTTTGTCTAGTCTAGTGTTTTGTGGGTCCCTTTGTTGTGATGTCATAGACTCCTTCCATTTTTGATTCCCCCTGACTTCCTGACCACGATTTCTAGTGTATATTTCATTTCTTTCCTTATCAGCTTTTAGCTTACCACAGTCTCTGCAGAAATGTCCATTTTTACCACAGTGCCAACAGACACGGTGTGATCTCAGGTTCACATACTTACTGTTCCCAGGTCTAAATGGCTTCCTTTTCTTTCGTGTCTGGAAGTCTAATGGTTCAGTCTTGTCTGCTTGCTTCTTCCACATCTTGTATGCCTTAGAACCATCAAATGGCACATATTGGTTTTTCGGACTTGTTTGACTATTATGTATTCTGTCACAGTCAGTGGAGGTTATGTGTTTCTCCTCTTCGACATATCCAAGACCTGGTCAGAATCTTTCTCTCAGGGTAAGCACTTCTTGATCATTGGTAGCAGTAATTTCAGGTGCCTTCAGTTTCACTTTGTCTAGTTTTATGACCAGTTCGTTGTTCTCTAGAATTTTCTTTTCCAGTTCATTGACTAATTCTATTTTCTCCTTTTTTGGTTTCTATATTTCATCCTTCAACTACTTGACTTCCTCTTTCAGATCTAGATAGTTGTCACATTTGACAGATTTTTTCTTAATAGCATCCTGAAGCTCTATAGCAGTACTTGCCCATAAGAGATTGTCCTCGGTAAGACCTGCAATTTCGATTTTTTGTTCTTCCAATATACTACTCATTTCCTCATTATCAATGGTTAGTTCTTTTAGGATTTCTAGTAAATCAGCACGAGACATTTTTGAAGGAGAATTAGTCTTTACCTCATTATCAGTGTCATCTTTAAGTGCCATTAAGCGCACTTCCCGATTCATTGGTAGGTCACAATCGCTTTCTTCTCCTTCATCTCCCCATGCAGCCAGCATTGCGTTGCCATCCCTTTCAGTAGCCGGCTTTCCCGCCTTCTTTCTCAGACACTCAGCTGACACATGTCCTTTCCTTTGGCACCACCAGCATATGATGTCCCTCTTGTCTTTAGGACCAGTCAACTGAGTGTTTTGATTAGAGGACTGTGGATTCTGATTGTCTACTCTGTTAAACTTTTTGAATTTCCTCATAGTGTCCAGTTTAGTCATTCTTAGTGCTCTGGTGATCAAGGCAGTGGATTCATCAAGGTCCTCATCATCTTGTGCATCAGTCCGGACTAGTTCAAACGCTTTTTCAACTTTAAGTGCGAGTGATTTGGATTTTGTAGCTTCTCTGGAGGCCGTCTTCCCTTTAAACACAATTGCATGTGATTGAAGTCTTGCCACTAGTTCTTCCAGTGTTATAACTTTAATATCTGATTGAGCATGGAGAGCCATTGCTATATGATCCCAGCTAGAATCCAGTGCTTGGAGGAACCGGTGAGTGATCCTCCAATCTTCCATCTTTTCACCAAGGAAGACTAGTTGTCCCACACATGTCTGGACCCTGGAGTGGAAGTCCTCCAGAGATTCATTTCTTCCCTGAGTAACCGACTCATATTCCTTGAGTGCAGTTAGTATTCGGTTCTTCTGGATATCCTCAATTCCAGAGTACAGTCTTTTCAAAGCCTCCCAAATTGCATTAGCTGTGTCATAACCCAGAATCTTCCGTTTGTCTTCTTCGCTAAGTGCTTGAAGGATAACTCTTTTGGCGCGATGATTTTTCTCAACAATCCGATAATCTTCTTCATCATAGAGGTTTTCATCCTTAACCAGCATTATTTGGTGTAGAATTGGTTCATCTCCTCCAGTAATGACCTTCCAGACTTGAATGTCTAGAGAGCACACGTGTGACTTGAATTGTTTGACCCACCAGTCATACTCTCCAAACTTCAATGGCTAGGGTGTCCAATCTCCGAAGTTTCTAGCCATGGTACCTGCAAGCTAACTCAAATCTAGAGCATCAGGCTCTGATACCAATTATTGGATCGAGGTTAGCTTGTGTTCCTAGTCGTGAGGGTCGACTAGTCCCTCAATACAACTAGTTACAGCAGAATCAGTGAAAGTAACTTAAAGAACGAAAGTAAATGAATGCTCACTATTTTAGGTGGAAACCCAACTGGGAAAAAACCACCCCTTCCAGCAGTTACTGGAAGGATTCTCAACTTCGAATCTTATTAATGCCCTTGGTCTGTGACTACACTTGATCAGTCAGTACAACTCTTCATTTACTACTGTTCTTAGCTGCAGCCTTTGTTCCTCAACCACCAATAAATCGAAGTTCAGCAGTACTCCTTGTCTCAAGTTAGATGGACTGTTAAAGTCTCTAATTTGCTACCAAATGTAACCGAACTAACGTAGTGAACGTGATTCCGATTACACCTTTGCTGCTTAGACTCGCCGCCTTGTGCTCTGTTCTCGATTGCTCACCGCTTTCTCGCAAAGTCACACAGACCCTGGCTGCCGCTCCAGGCTTTTATATTGAGTTGCACGCCTTCCCCAACAAACCCTACAATCACGTAAGATACAATTAGGAAAGTTTAAATCTAATCAGATCTTCAACCAATATTGATTCACGAATCTGATCGGCAGCTGGAATATCATCTCAATCAATACAGTCAATCAAAATGATAAAGAATTCATCCCTGATTTATCTCCAACCAAGATATCCGGAACGACCAACGACTATTGACGAGCACGTCGTTGAGTGCTGCAAATTTGTCCCGACTCTCCTTACTAGTATAGTATTGGCAAGCTGGGGTCGAATCCACAGGGAACGGTGGAAGTCTCTTTTCAACTACAAACTAAAGAATTGGGGTTGTGCGTGAGAACAATTAAAAGAAAGAAAAAAACTGCTGCGCAAGTACAACTGGCGCACACACAGACAGCAAGTATAAAAGATGTAAATAAAGATGCAAGAGATGAGCTCGGTTCAGATTCTTCACTATGAATTTCTATGTTTATCCTCGGTCACTAAAGATACACGATGTAGTGTTCACGTAAGTTAAGGTCCTGTCACAGCTTAATAACCTACACATACATTCCGGTCAAGTCCGTATGATATTATTACTCAATCTAGTCTAGTCAATAACGAATCCGGTCAAGGTAGCTACTGCCTATTCTAGTGTTACTCCTATCATTCACAGTCACGTACTTCTGATAGTTTAACTATAGATAATAGATTCTACAACTAAGTCTGCGGTGCAAGGCTTCGCTTAATTGTCTAACCTAATTATCATGCAATTGAGTTCGGAATAATAATACTAAACTTAATCATGCAAATTAAGAACAAGACCTCAAAACATATTATTCATAGATCAAAATCCAAACCGAGTTCAGTGAGTTTAGCTACTCATACTGATGAATACATCTCAAGAATAATTAAATAACAACTAAATAACAAGACAAATCTGTATGGTGCGTCGTCAGGCTCGCGTGACAGCTTGCGCGCGTCGGAATTCTGCTTTGAGCCGTCTGGTCTCTTCTGCGTGCCTGTCCAGCTCTCTAAGTACGCCTCTGTGTGATTTCCATGAAGCTTTATATTTATAGCCTTGCCTCCTAGGGTTTCCACGAATATTTAGGCAAGGATATCTGTAGGAAATCATCTATATCTCTAAAATCAGCTTAGGAAATATTAAATCTCCAAAAACTGAACTTAGAAATATTCTTTAGCGCGTGATGACGTCATCGTCCGAATCTCGCTGTCTGCTGACGTCACCGTTTTGCTGTCTTCTGCGCGACCTTCACACGCGCGCCATAGTGCTCGCGCGCTAGTGGCTTTGTGTCTTTTGTCGTTGTTGTTATCTTTTTGCTGAGATTCAGCCTTCTTGTTGCGTTTTTGTTCTAACTCTTCTTTTAACCTGAAATACAAAACTACACCAAAAGCGTAATCTTATACCAAATATGTTAGAATATAAGCAATGTAAAGGACTTAAAGTAGCGTACAACTGCACTCTATCAAATCCCCCACACTTACTCTTGTTCGTCCCTGAACAAGTCGGCTTCCTTACCTTTGTGTAACGCACGCGTGAATTTTGGACTTACTGCGCCACATGTCTGCGCCACCCTCACAACCTGCGCAATTGTGATTATACAACACAAACTGATTTAAGTATTGATTCAAACCTTGTGTTACCTCTCTTGTGGAATGCATATCAATTCGGATGATTGGGAGATAGTCCTGTTTAAGCACCGGTCACCGAATTCTTCTTGAGTTGCGATTGCATGGTTATTTATTCGCTTTCTTGGTACGTGATTGATCCGCGTCTTAGGGTTTTGAGCTTACGTCTTTGACGCTTTACTGTTTGTTCTCGGACAGATGATAACTTTTGTGCAATCTTTTCTTCTTTTCATTGTTTCGGCCTTTTGAGCTTTAACTTTGAATTGAATACTTCTTTCTGGTCCGGATCTTATTTTCTTCCCTAGAACGGCTTCCAATCATGGCCTTCGGATAGCAGCTATGGAACCACGCCCCGCTCTCGCTTCTGATCAGTCGCGCGCAAGTCAGGCCGCGTTTGCAACCGCGCGCCCCTTCCTGAGCAACTAACTTCCACGAAGACGGTCTGTTTTTCCGTCTCGTCACGCTGGTAGGGTTTCGCCTTCGGCATCTGCGTGACTGAGCTTGCTCTTATTCCTTTGACCGCGGAGTACCAACCTCCACGAATACTCATAACCATGCAACCGATCCTCAAGCTTCGTTCGATCGACTGCTTCTCTAGGACGTTTCTATCAACTCCACATCCCTCGTTATTCCACTCAAGAGATACACAAAATTCGAAAAAATTATCAAAAATTCAGAATATGTCATATAAGCACAAATTACCACAGGTGCGCGAGTGCGCACACAGGTCGCGCACGCCAATGTTTCTTGCGCGCAATTACCTCTTGAGATGTGTTCAGCGTTCGGTTTGGTTTGTTTAAACTAAAAAAACGAAAAATTTATCCTAAAAACGAAAAAATTCCTATTCCTAAGTGTACTACTACCCCCCACACTTAAACAAAAACGTGTCCTCACGTTATGCACAAGTAGTAAAGAAGGCAATAGTAATGCACGGGTTACCTCCCGGAAGTGCCGTGGTTTAACGTCGCTGGCTCGACAGTACCTTGTTTGGTCAACGCCGTGGTATTTCTTCAATGCCCGATTGAGTTGACGCGCGGGTTCTCTGGCGCGTGTTCTTTGCGCGCGCGGTATGTAGTGCGCGTGTCTGATGGTTCATGTGCGGGCTCTCCTAACTCCCCTGGTTCTGAAAGGTCGAACTCTTGTGCTGGTGGAATAGGCCCCGAAAGGTACTGCTTAATTCGCTGACCGTTCACCTTGAAACGGTGATGATCCTTTTCATCTTCGAGTTCGACGGCTCCGTATGCAAAGATTTTTGATGGTGAAAAGGTCCGGTCCACCTACTCCGCAACTTCCCTGGCATGATCTTAAACGGGATGAGAATAACAAAACCTTATCACCAATGTTGAAAGAACGACGAAGAATAAACTTATCGTGATAGATCTTGGTGCGCAGCTTGTAGTCGCGCGTACTGTCATATGCGTCCGCGCGCAGCTCTTCCAGCTCGTTCAAGTCCAACATTCTCTCTCGTTGTGCACTATCCAGATCCAAATTGCATGCGCGCAAAGCCCAGTATGCCTTATGCTCCAATTCCACTGGAAGGTGGCATGCTTTTCCATAAACTAACCGGAATGGGGAGGTGCCGATTGGGGTCTTGAAAGCTGTCCGATATGCCCAGAGTGCGTCATCCAGACGGAGGCTCCAATCTTTGCGCGTTGGCTTCACCATCTTCTCGAGTATGCGCTTGATTTCTCTGTTGGAGATTTCAGCTTGGCCGTTTGTTTGTGGATGGTAAGCCGTGGAAGTTCTATGTTGAACTCCATAGTGTTTGAGTACCTGTGCCACCAACCTGTTACAAAAATGCGTTCCTTGGTCACTGATCAGTGCCTTGGGTACACCATAACGGCAGAAAACGTTAGTGCGCAAGAAATCAGTAACAGTTTTGGCATCATCTTTTCGTGTAGCCTTAGCCTCAACCCATTTAGATACATAGTCTACAGCTACAAGAATGTACTCAAATCCGAAAGAAGGAGGGAAAGGACCCATGAAGTCAATCCCCCATAAATCGAACACTTCATCTACCATGATGGGCATCTGAGGCATCTCGTTGCGCGCCGATATGTTACCTGCGCGCTGACATCTATCGCAACTTTTGCAGTGCGCGTATGCGTCTCTGAACACGTGTGGCCAATAAAACCAGAATCTAATATTTTTCTACTAGTTCGTTTAGGACCAAAGTGACCTCCACATGCATGCTCATGACAAAAGGCTATAACTGACTCTATTTCATGATCTGGAATACAACGTCTCAGTATTTGATCTGGACCTATTCTAAATAAGTACGGATCATCCCATAGGTACAGTCTAGCATCATGTTTCAATCGGAGCTGTTGCGGTTTGTTAAAAGTAGGTGGGAACTTACCAGTGACCAGGTAGTTCACAATGTGCGCATACCACGGTATCTTACCCTGTAACGTCATTATGTGCTCGTCTGGGAATGTCTCCTTAATGATCCCCTGATCCTTCTCTCTGATTATTCGACTAAGGTGATCTGCTACTGTGTTATCCGAGCCCTTTTTGTCTTTGATTTCAATGTTGAATTCCTGCAAAAGCAACAACCAACGCATGAGTCTCGGCTTAGTTTCTTTCTTGGACATTAAATACCTTAGTGCGGCGTGATCCGTGAATATGATGACTTTGGCCCCTAATATGTATGCACGGAATTTCTCTAGGGCAAAAACAATGGCTAGTAACTCTTTTCAGTAGTGGTGTAGTTCCGCTGCGCTGGGTCCAGTGTGCGCGAGGCATAGTAGATGGCGTGTGGTTTCTTATCTTTGCGCTGACCAAGTACTGCGCCAACAGCATAGTCGCTCGCGTCACACATCAACTCGAATGGTAGGTCCAATCTGGCGCCTGTAGTACTGGCGCGCTAGTCAGTGCGCGCTTCAGTGCGTCAAACGCTGCGCGACAGGCATCTGTAAAGTCAAACACTACATCCTTTTGCAGGAGGTTAGACAATGGGGTAGATATTTTAGAAAAATCTTGAATGAAACGTCTGTAGAATCCAGCGTGCCCTAAAAAAGATTTGATTTCTCTAACATTAGTGGGGTACGGCAAGCTAGCAATAAGATCAATTTTTGCCTTGTCTACCTTTAACCCTTCTCTAGAGACAATATGGCCTAGCACTACTCCATGCGTGACCATAAAGTGACACTTTTCATAATTCAAGACTAGGTTCTTAGATATGCAACGTTTCAAGACTTTATCTAAATTTTCCAGACATTCATCAAACGTGTTCCCATGCACAGTAAAGTCGTCCATAAACACCTCAATGCATGAACCCAACATGTCCGAAAATATGCTCATTACTAACCTTTGGAACGTACCTGGCGCGTTGCATAATCCAAAAGACATGCGCCGGAAGCAAACGTACCGAAAGGGCGTGAACGTGTCTTTTCTTGGTCTTCCGCAGCTATGGGAATCTGATTGTACCTGAAAATCCATCCAAGAAACAGTAATGTGGTTTACCTGCCAATCGGTCAAGCATCTGATCTATAAACGGCAAGGGGAAGTGATCCTTGCGCGTCACTGCGTTCAGCTTCCGGTAGTCTATGCACATGCGCCAACCGGTCTGTATCCTCTTGGGCACTAGTTCTCCTGCTGCGTTCTCTTCTACGGTGATTCCACCTTTTTTGGGACAACATGTATCGGACTTACCCACTTACTATCAGAGATGGGATAAATGATTCCAGCGTCAGCAGCTTGATGATCTCTTTCTGTACCACCTCCATCATAATAGGGTTAAGTCTTCGTTGGGCATCCCTGCATGGTTTGGCTCCATCTTCTAACAGAATTCGATGCATGCATACGTCTGGACTGATTCCGCGCAAGTCATCCAATGTCCATCCGAGTGCGCGCCTGTTGTTGCGCAAGACTTCTACTAGACGCGTTTCTTGCGCAGGTTCTAGCTGATTCTTTATAATCACCGGCTTAGTCTCATTGTCGTCTAAAACACATACTTCAGATGCTCTGGGAGTTGCTTCAGTGTGATCTTTGATTCCTGTATGTTACGAGAGACAGCCGTGTAGCAACACATAATTCAGTACTAGAAACAAGATACCTCAAGTCGTCAGCTGGTGTTCCTTCTTCTTCGTGCGCGTCTGAGTGCGCCAGTTGTCTGGCGCGTCTGCTCCTCTTCCACGCTTCATCGATAAATCCAGTGCGTTTATTGTAGAATCATCAGGTGGAAACTGCATTCCCTTGAATATATTGAAGTGTATGACCTCACCATCGACTTCCATTGAAAGAGTTCCTTTCCATACGTCGATTCTTGTTCGTG
The DNA here is from genome assembly GCA_006409495.1 of Sedum album. NCBI lineage: Eukaryota > Viridiplantae > Streptophyta > Magnoliopsida > Saxifragales > Crassulaceae > Sedum > Sedum album. Next base: position 16,629 of record QZGG01000732.1, read on the forward strand.
CGGTCATCAAAAAGGGTCGGCCAAGCAATACTTGAGCAGTGTCGGCAGAGACGTTTCCTTCCATCTCTAACACATAAAAATCTGCTGGAAACACCAATTCTCCTACCCTTACTAGTACATCTTCAATCATGCCCACTGGTTGTTTGCACGACCGATCCGCTAGTTGGATTGTTAACCCTGCGGGCTTTAGTGGTCCAATGCGGAGAGATGTGTATAAAGAATGGGGTAGAACATTTATGGATGCCCCTAAGTCTATCATGCAATTATCCACTACAGAATTACCTATGGTACATGGTATAGTGAACGTACCTGGATCTCGGCATTTAGGTGGTACCTTGTGTTGCACGATTGCAGAGGCGTTAGCGTTCAGCTGCACTTGCTCTTTCTTTCCTCCTTTCCTTCTTCTGTTTGTGCATAAATCCTTAAGAAATTTCGCATACCTGGGGATTTGTTTCAGTGCATCTATAAGTGGAATGTTGATTTCCACCTTGCTGAACAGGTCATATAGCTCTTGATCTAGCTCGGTTTTCTTAGGTTTATTGCTCTGGGCAGGGAAAGGAAGTGGTACGTTGCTGCTAGATGGTTCCTCTGTTTCTGCAACTGGTGCGCTGGATTCTGGCGGTGAACTATTATTCTGCGTGCGCGCTTTTCTTGGCGCGAGTGGTCTCTGGCGCACCTGATGTTTCCTTTCCTGATCTAAGTAATACTGCGTTGACACCATTCTGCACTCTGGCTTTCGCTGCTTTCCTGTTATTTGAGATCTCGGTCACGGTTTCAGAGATTTGTGTTAACTGATTTTCAATCAGAGCGAAACGCCTCTCGTTCTGCTCCTGATTCTTGCTTACGGTTTCAGCCAACTGACTAACTATTTCCTCTAACGACTTCTTGGGTGGTTGAGCATTCTGCGTTTGCCCTTCAGTGCGTCTGTGTGGTGGGTTGTAGGAAGCAGCTGGCGCGTAAGGTCGCGCGCCAGTGGGTGCATTAGGTTGCGCGCGCCAGTCAGCGCGCGGTCTCTGGAAATTCTGCTCATTCTTCCAACTAAACCCATTCTCAGCCAATCCAAATCTAGGCTGTCCTTGCCTAGCTTGTCCATTATTCCATCCACCCACAGCATTAACATCTGCGTGTTCTTCAAACAGGGTGGGGCATGCGTCAGTCAGGTGGTCTGTGGCGTGACAGAATTCGCAAGTTCTAGTATCGACGCTTTGTTTCATCATCAACTTCTGCATCATATCCTTCAATTCCTTGATCTCTCCGGTTACGTCTACTTGATGCAGTGATCTGGCGCGTTGTTCTCTAAGAAACCTGATATCTACTTGGTCGCCGTGTCTTCTATTAGCTTCCATACATCCTCCGGGTACATATTCCTCACGTTGCCTCCTGCGCAAGCGTTCAACAACCTGAGTTCCATCTCAGTTAAGTCCGTTGAGGAAGTTCTCTATCAACACATGTTGCGGGAGTCCATGATTGTAGCAGTTCGCTTCAAGTTCCCCTGAACCGCTCATAATATTCGGACAATGACTCACCGTGCAACTGCTTCGGGCAGCTAGCTCTCTTCGTAGTAACGATACCTTGGCCGCAGGATAGAATTTGTCTAGAACCGTTCTTGTAACTCGGGCCAGTCCTTATTGACCCGGAGCTAGCCCCATTAACCATTGTCGAGCTGAATCACATAGAGAGAATGGGAAAGCTCTAACTTCAGCAACTCTGGATCCTCGTTCCCATTCCTCATGTTCTCGCAGATGGCCGCGAACTCTCTACGTGTTTACTGGGTTCTCACTAGCCATACCATGGAATTTTGGTATGTAGTGAACAAGCTGAGTCCGCAGCTCAAAGTGACCATCGGGGCAGTACGATGCACCATGGCTGATTAACGCTTGAGGAGCAGACATCTCCTTAATGGTGCGGCGCGCCACATCGCGCAGTTGTTATTCAGCTGTTGTCTCTCTGGAATTCAACGTCCATTCTGAACTCTATCTCTGCGTACTTCTCTTCTGATTGCTCGAGTTCAGCTGGGTGTAGGCGAGCAAAGATGTTTTCGGCGTTGCGCACTGGCGCGTCTGGAGTTTCTCTTCTTCTGCCGATTACACTGTTTTCACCAAAATCTTCCATGCAAAACAAAAACAACAGCTAAATTAAACGTAACTAATTTTTTTTGGATTTTTGTTTAAGAAAAAAAAGTAAATAACAAAAGGAAAAGAAAACTTCTCTAGCCGCTCCCCGGCAACGGCGCCAAAATTTGACGAGCACGTCGTTGAGTGCTGCAAATTTGTCCCGACTCTCCTTACTAGTATAGTATTGGCAAGCTGGGGTCGAATCCACAGGGAACGGTGGAAGTCTCTTTTCAACTACAAACTAAAGAATTGGGGTTGTGCGTGAGAACAATTAAAAGAAAGAAAAACTGCTGCGCAAGTACAACTGGCGCACACACAGACAGCAAGTATAAAAGATGTAAATAAAGATGCAAGAGATGAGCTCGGTTCAGATTCTTCACTATGAATTCTATGTTTATCCTCGGTCACTAATGGTACATGATATAATTGTCCACGTAGATTAAGGTCCTGTCACAGCTTAATAACCTACACATACATTCCGGTCAAAGTCTGTATGATATTATTACTCAATCTAGTCTAGTCAATAACGAATCCGGTCAAGGTAGCTACTGCCTATTCTAGTGTTACTCCTATCATTCACAGTCACGTACTTCTGATAGTTTAACTATAGATAATAGATTCTACAACTAAGTCTGCGGTGCAAGGCTTCGCTTAATTGTCTAACCTAATTATCATGCAATTGAGTTCGGAATAATAATACTAAACTTAATCATGCAAATTAAGAACAAGACCTCAAAACATATTATTCATAGATCAAAATCCAAACCGAGTTCAGTGAGTTTAGCTACTCATACTGAATGAATACATCTCAAGAATAATTAAATAACAACTAAAATAACAAGACAAATCTGTATGGTGCGTCGTCAGGCTCGCGTGACAGCTTGCGCGCGTCGGAGTTCTGCTCTGAGCCGTCTGGTCCCTTTTGTGCATACTTGTGATCCCAAAGCTTTGTATTTATAGCCTTGCCTCCTAGGGTTTCCACGAATATTAGGCAAGGATATCTGTAGGAAATCATCTATATCTCTAAAATCAGCTTAGGAAATATTAAATCTCCAAAAACGAACTTAGAAATATCTTTAGCGCGTGATGACGTCATCGTCCGAATATCTCGCTTTCTGCTGACGTCATCGTTTTGCTGTCTTCTACGCGACCCACACTCGCGCGCCATAGTGCGCCCGCGCTAGTGGTCTTCCGTCCTTGTTGTCAAGTTGTTGTCTTTTGTTCTGGAAATCAGCCTTCTAGTTGCGTTTTTGTTCTAACTCATCTTTTAGTCCTGAGATACAAAACTACACCAAAAACGTAATCTTATACTGAAATATGTTAGAATATGAGCAATGTAAAGGACTTAAAGTAGCGTACAACTGTGCTCTATCAGGAACGCAGTGTGTACTTCAGAGATCAACAACACTGTCTCCGAGAACTCTCCATGACCTGTGGCTCCTTCCTCGACTCTTCAAGTTTGAAGCTTCATTTACACGGCGTGATTGCTACACTTTGTACTTTGAAAATTTTTAAATTTCTTGAGGTAATCCGTTTTGATTGAAATTTCTACATTTGATTGGGTTGTTTTGTGTTAAGATTTTAAGAGGGAGATGATGGAAAAATGGAAGTCCTTGGCGTCGCATACTGGATACATTCCACCCGCTCCTGCTGCAAACTCATAAAGTTAACAGGGTATCGATTTCCTTTCATCCTCATGATCCTTTTGATTAACGTATCGAACCAAACTTGTATTTTGGGAAATTTGTGAACTTGTAGCTGCTTTTTGGAATTGATCCGAGAACATGTTTTGGTAATGCAGTTGTGTAAGCATGTTTCAGTTCTGTTGAGCATGTTTCAATTATGCTGAACATTTGTATGGCGACCTGTTCTGTAATTTAAATTTGGAAACCTTGTTTAGCTATGTTGCATAACTGTACTTTTAGGTTGCATAAGTGTACAGTTAAGCTAGGTTGCACAAGATAACGTTGCGTAAGGTATAGTATTTCTATTCACTATATACTAATGCAACATATCTAACGTTGTGTAAGAGTAGGTATTTCACATCGGTATACACTTATGCAACATATCTCAGGTTGCTTAAGAAAAGGAATACAGGAACAACATATCTTTATGCAACATATTTAACGTTGCGTTACAAAACATTGCACTGAGAGAATCGTGTTGCAAAAGGTAAAACGTTTATGCAACTTAGTCTAATGCAACAACATAATGTTGCAAAAGAGATAAATGCTTATGCAACATACCCCTCGATGTATGTTGCACGACTTATGCGACACGTCCTATGCGACAATATTTTTTGCAACATGTTGTATGTTGCACGAGGCTTACGCAACACATTTTCGCTCTTTTGCAACACACACTTGCATGTTGCAAAGTGTGTAAAATGGCGTAGTGAGTGGACCATTCTCAATGGATCATTCGCGGTATACCATGAGGCAACTAGCAAGCAAAGAGGTCAATATAGCCAAACTCTTAAGAGAAGCTGAACAATCATCGCAGACATAAGCTTTGGTCCCAAGAGATGTGGTAGAAAATGACCACTTGCAAGCACCCGCTCCATCTACAAATAAGAGGAAACAACTTGAACACTTATTTGATAAGAGATTAGTATACGAATGGAGCAACCGGCTACCCTATGTCCCCGAACTTGTGGAGATGGGAGCAACCGGCTACCCTGAGCCACCTTCCTTCTCAAATTATATATGAGATTTCTCTCAGTTTCAACATCGTCAAACCCACCCTGACATTGGACATAAAGACACTGCATAACAGAAACCCCACCCAATTTTAGTGCCCTATACTTCCCTCCGTCTTTCATTACTCTGAACTCTATTATTTACTGAATATCAATAATTGTTGTTGGACTTCAAAGCTTGCACATGTGATGTTAACATTTTACATTCGTGTCATACTTTGGATGTGCTTGAGTGTCATCTCATATTGTCAAGTTGTTGCTTTGTGTCATGGTTTTCAACATCTGCTTGACTATCATTATGATACTATGACCATGCTATTAATGACATTTTATGCACATTGAGAGTTCAGAGAGTATATCGAGCTACAATGGGGAATGGACAACGTTGACACAATCATTCAGAGAAGCTCTTTGTACTCACTCTTTATTATTTTATATTGGTTAGGGACAAAGCTTGATTTTAAGTGTGGAGTGGGTTGCATATATTCAGTTGTCAATTGCATATCTCGCATTTAAAGTTAGTTCATACCGCACATTATTTGAGGAACACTTGCAAACGCTCTAACGTCTATTACTCACTTCGAACTTTTATAATTCTTTGTCATTCTAGTGGAGATTATGATCTTTTTGATTGAGGGTAAAGAGCTTGGTGTGGCTGTGACAAGTGCATATTTAGTTGAACTAATGTGTTTGCTAATCTTTGTCTACCATAGATTTTACACATTTTTGAAAGCATGATAAAAGCTTAACACTAGTAGGCACAAGTTGAAAACTTTTATAAAACTTAAACAGTCTATGAGTCTAGGTGTCTCTATCGCTCTTACTATGTTTACTCATGCTTGTTATCTTTTCACTCACAATCACCTTTAATACATACACAGTGAAGTTTTAAGTGTGGAGTTCTTTTAATGTCAAAAGAGGGTGCAAAACAGACACCAAAATTTGATTATGTTCAGTTCTACATGCTCTTACGGGTTCATGTTAATTAGTAAGCATTAGATGAATGCCCAATGGCATGAATTGTCTAGAAAGGAACCAATACTAGCAATAACTAGAGGTGATTAATCAAACTGAAATAGGACTGACACTAGCTGTGGTAGCTGTGAATGGTAGTAGGTAGGTGGATGTTATTTGCAACATCGGTAATCGTGAGCATTGATATATAGGTAGTAAGGGAGTTAGGTTATTTGAAAGACTGAAGATTAATGTGCTTCTGATTATTGATATTGCTTGAGGTGGGGTGTTAGTGATTATAAGTTATCGAATTTTCCTCAGTGGAGGAATTCTAGTGTTAGATGTGTTGTTTGAGTGATGACCCAAAGATGTCGGCTGATAGCGTGCAAATATACTAATATTTGTACGCATCCTACCTTTGATTCTTGTTTGTTTTCGATTACTTTGTGAAAGAATTGATACTTCTTATGCTTCTTTTAGGATTTATTCAAGAAGCATAACCATGGAGCTATCAAGTGAAAAAGAGAGCAAATTCAATACAAAAGTGTACAAAAGAGGCCAAGCTCGTCCGAGTAGAGCATAGGAGAGCCGAGTAGAGCATGTATCAAGCAATTCTACATGGAGTTGATCAGTATGGGGACTACTAGGCCGAGCAAGGAAGTGGTAGGAAGACTACTAGGCCAAGAAAAATGCCGAAATTGATAATTCAGACTTAGAAGATTTTTGCTCTCTCGAGTAAGATTTTTGCTCTCCGAGTAAGATCTTTACTCTCCCAAGTAGAGGATCAACCAAAGCTCTATACAAGCAGAAAAGTCATGCTAGGCCGAGCAGAAACCTTTCTTCTCCCGAGCAAGGACATTACTCTCCTGAGTAAAAACCTTGCTCTCCCGAGTAACCTATGATTTCGTTACTTTTTGAGCTCAGAGGAATCATGCTCGGCCGAGCAACTATCTCGCTCTCCCGAGAAACTTTCTTGCTCTCCCGAGCAACCTAAGGCCACCAAAGCATGCTCGGTCGAGCAAGAAGTCTGCTCTCCCGAGCAACATTTTTTACTCTCCCGAGCAAGTCTAAAAACACAGATTTTGCTCCTTCGTATAAATAGACTCCTCAACCATTTTTGGAGGGATCCTTGAAAGTTTAAATATTCATACACCTAAGGATATCCAAGAGATCATTGAGTAGATGAAGTGAAGATGAAGGCTTCAAGATCAACAATCTCCTAAGCATTTCTACCTTTACTTTTGTTATCATGTTCTTTCATGTTTTGTTTATATTTCTAGTTATGTTTGATTAGTTGTTCATATGATTGGGGATCATATGGATCCCCTAGGATTTTGTTGATGTTTGTATACTCTTTCTAAGCATTTGAATTATATTTTAGTTGAATCTTAATTGTTGGTGTTACTTGTTCATAATGATGCATGCTAAGTGTTTGACTATATGCCTAAGTGTGTCAAAGTGAATTAACCTCCTACGATTTGATGACGATTGAACCCTAGGTTGTTAGTAACTATATTAATGTTGCTTTGAGAGTCAATTGTTCACGAGAGCGAAAATTCCTCTTGTTGATAGGCTAGGTTTGGTGTTGAGTTTGAGTGCCTTCCAATAGAGCGAGAGCTTGAGGTTGTGCACTTGAATTCCACGTAATTCAATAGAGTGAAAGCTTGAGAATTGAAACCTTTTAGGGCGTCATTCAATAAAGTGAAAGCTTGACTCTTGTCCCCTTCATTAATTCTTATTTTATTGTAATTTTCAAAACTGTATAATCGACAAGGAAGTCGACCCCGCGATACTAAAGACTGCTCGAGCAGTATTGGGTCCAATTTTTGATTGGATCTTCTAGTTCAATTAAGCTTGGTTTCAACATCTTTTAGTTAATATTTCTTCAAATCCCTTTCAATGAACCTGAAATAGAAAAATCTAGACTAAGTGACAGCAAATATACAAATGTATTAAAATGTGTGGTACTAGCATGATAAATTTGAAGTACAAATACGTCCTACCAAGGATCCATCCTGCATTTTTATTATTCAGTTTTAAACTCATCTTAATCTTGTCATTAGTACTTACTAGACATATTTCATCATTAGAGTACGAAACCCATTTGGCCATTTCTCATAGACAAACAAAAATACTATTAAGTAGCATAACGTGACTTAAAGTAGTAATTTGGGTTAATTGTCCTGTACCAACCATAAAATATATGTTTCCTCGGAACCATCCATTAAATAATTTCTGTCCGGAAACCATCCTGCTGTAAAACTTTTTTTCTTGGGAACCGCCAGCTGTTAGCGCGTGATGTTCAAGCTCTTTATTTTTTCCTTGAACACCCATAAAACTCTGTTTTTCCCTAACCATAGCTTCCAAGTTAGATCGATAAAAATTATTTAATTTTTACAAAATACATGGTTTCAAAATTACCTCAAAAAGACAGATATTAAAATATGTTAGAGTATCGAGTAATATTAGGTTATTATAATTTTTTAAAAAATGGTTGATTGTACGTCGTCTTTCGATTTTGTTATACAAAATCACTATTATAATACCTTCGTTGTTTTGCAGAAAACCACTATTATAATACATTGTTTTGCAGAAAACCACCATTGTAACAACTAATTACGAAATGCATATATTATAATATCTCCGTTATCAAAAAACCACCATTGTCGCTGTTCCGTTAAAACAACCGTTAAAAGCGCGTTCGTGTGATTATTAAACCTTATTTTATTAATTAAGTTAATTGCAGAAAACCACCATTAAAATCTCACGTTTGCAAAAAAACCACCACTATAATCTCAAGTTTCCAAAAACTACTTTTAATAACAAATTGTGAATGACTATCGACTACTCTATTCGTGCTAGATCGTAGGCTCAAATGGTAATAACTTTTTGATAAATGTGTAATAGCTATATGATTCTTCAATTTAATCTTGATGGATGTCAATGAAGAAATAATGCTAAAAATAAATTCATGTTCGTGAGAGCTTATTATAATTGCGTAATAGCTATCGTCTACCCAGTTCAAAAAGAAGTAAGTTTTTCTTAGTCTTATCCTTATGAACTATGATTTATTATGACAATGTTTTTAAACTCAAACTATTGTACTGTATTGATATCTACGAGGTCCAAAGTTATGATAAGGATACAAATTCGGGTTAGCCCGCCCGGCCCGTCCGACCCGTCCGGTAAAATAAGCGGGCTTGGACTCAAAATTATACCTGATGGGCTAGCCCAATCCAGACCGTTTTATTAATAGGGCCGGGTATGGACACCAATTTAAGCCCGAACCGGGCTAAAAAACCCGCCCGTTACCCGAAATATATAATCATAAAATAAATTTTAATAATAATAATATTCATCTTTTACTTATATATCAATGTATGTATTATATTTATATGAAATAATAATCAATACGAATTTCTTTTTAAATGCAGTTGTGTAGCTTTCATTCACATGATTTTCAAAATATATTAGTGTACTATTCTAAAAATATGTATATTATTTGTATCAATAAAAATATAGTAGTAAATACGATTTATAATACATATTTATTTTTAGTTTTTAACATTATTTTTATTTGATTCAATCCGAATAATAAAAGTTTGGTATGTGCAATTAGAGCTTTTTGGCCCGACGGGTATGGACACAATTTTTGGCCCGAATATAACGAGCGGGTATAACCCGGCCCGAATTTATGGGTTAAATTTTTTAAAATTACCCGGTCCGAACCCGGCCCGAGCCCGGAGTTGAACAGGTCTAGATACAAACTTCAATCACATCCGTGACCGCAAATATACTTATGTAAGGTTTCATGTCTAGTGTGGATCATATATTAGTGAACCTTAATTTTTTCGCAAGAGGTAATCTGCTACTCATCAAACATAGTTATAATCGTAGCCTCACCAACATTCTCCATCGTTACCTATACATCCAAATGATGATTTTTTGATAACAAAACTATTATAATATAGTCATTTAGTAATTAATTGTTAAAATGGTGATTTTTTGTAAAATTTGATATTATAATAGTGGTTTTTAGTTATTATCAGTATTAAATTATTTACCCACGCATTGTACGGTGCGTGATTTGCAAATTCTAACAGAATTAAGAAAATGGTGGTTTTTTACTAACGGAGCAATTATAATAGACTTATTTCGTAATTAATTGTTACAAGTGGTTTTTGCAAAACAGTGTATTATAATAATGGTTTTCTGCAATTTCCCTTTATAATAACCTTATATAATTTATAAATATTAAAATATTTTCAAAGGATCATTACATTGTAATATTGTTAATAATAAAACCATAGTAATATTTTCAAAGGATCATTACATTGTTCTTAATTTTATCTTAAATAAACATTAGCTATCACTTTTGTAGCTTTTTTTGAACCACCCATAAAATTTTCTTTTTTCCACAAAGCACCCATTAAAGCGCGTGAATCACACGCATACTCGCTTTTAATGGAAAAGTTAACAGCGTTAACGGCTGGTGGTCCTGGAAAAAAATATAACAGAAAGGTGGTTTTCGAAGATAGTTTTTTAAGGATGGTTTCGGAGAAAATGCGTATTTAATGGGTGGTTCGGGATAGGATGATAAAAAGTAAAAACACAAATATTTGGATTGTCGATCACCGGATTGGGATTCACAGCACACTGACTGGGATGATTAAAACACACGCATATTTGGATTGGATCGGGATTCACAACACTAATGGGGATGATAAAACAAACGTATATTTAGATTGTAATTTGCATAATATGAAACGTTGAAAAGTTTTGAAGATTGCTTTTCACTTGTTTGCATTCTTTTCTAGTTTTGGCTCTTTGCTTCCCAAATGAAACCTACGTAGATGTTGCTTAGGTTAAATTCTGCTGCCTCATATTTGGTCCATATTACTCTAATTTACATGAGTTTTCAGCAAAGAGTTTTGCCTTGTTGAGCTGAAGTCACTTGGTGAAATTATAAATTCATAACTAACTTCACTTATCCTGGTATGATACAATCATTTGACAATAAACAGTTCTCTCCTCCACCTCAGGTAACTCAGCATTTCCTCCTTGTCAAGTTCATTCTTTTCGACTACGTCAACATTGCGAAAATCTTCGCACCATGTTTTCAAGCGAGGAAAATCATTCATTCCGTCATACATTAGTCGTGCTCCGGAGGCTTTTTCCATTGCCTCAAGAAAGCATGGTATCCATCCAAACACCAAATCCAGCATACCAATTTCTTCTCCTCCTAAGAACTTTTTTCCTTGAAGGCATTCCTTCTCCAAAATGCTCAGCACATCCCTGGCCTCAGTCACAGCCTTTGCTTGTTCTTCACCAACCGTTACAAAAAAGGTTAAACATGTCCGAATCTGATCCCAAAAAAGTGATCACAAGTTTTCGCAAATTTGAGTGAAGTAATTCATAAATACCATCAAAAATTCCTCTAAACAAAATTTTAATACTAACTACAACCCAACTTACATTGTCTTCGCCGTACTTGATCCAATACCTTGCCTGAGATCGCTCGAACGGATCAACGGGCAGCAAATGGTGACCACCCGGCCATGTCTCTTCGATATATTCAAGAATAACAACAGATTCAGCTAGTACCTTCATTCCGTGAACAAGAACTGGCACCTTCTTGTGGATTGGATTGTAGTCGACTAGTAGTTGTCTGTTGCTGAACATGTCCACTTCCACATATTCAAATTCTAGACCCTTGAGTTTCAAAGCCCAGATGACCCTGTGAACAAAAGGACTTATTGCTCCGATTAACTTGATCTCTTCTTTGCTGTCCATTACTTTTGCTTTGTGTTCTGTGGTTTCTAATTCTCTAAGGACATGATGAGTTTTAAAGGCTTTTTGTTTCTAGCAACTAGACAAATTAAGACCAAAATGGTTTCTTGAAGTCCAAGAATGTGTCTGCCCTAAAAGGACAGTTGACTTGAGTGGTCCAGAACACCAAACTTGAATAAGGTATATGTTCAAAAAGGAGTCAAAACATATATGCAAAAGTAAATAGCGATAATACTTTTAAAATTAATTATCGAAAATTACTTTAATAAAAATGTATTGTCTTCAAGCCTTCAAGGCTATCTTTATACAGCGTCAGGAACGGATCCAGACTAAGGCTATATGGGCTTTAGCCCAAGTAAGTTTTAGCTAAAACAAAAAAAATGAAATTTGACCATATTAATTTTCAGTAAATTTTTTTAGCCCAATCAAAAATGTAATCTTCCCCAAAATATAAAAATAGTCCTACCTATTATCAAATCCTGCATCCGTCCCTGTACAGCGTAGTTGCTTTTTTCGACTGCAGTATAATGGGTACATATAATTTAGATGAGTATACAATAATCATCTATTCTACTCATTTGAAGCCTTATTTGAAACGAACACCTTCATCCAATCTACAACAATGACAAGCATGTCTCTCTGTTCACATGAATTATCGACTCCACGAACAACGCGCGATCAAGCCTCACGTCCGAAGGTGAAAGGAAAGAAGAAAACCTCCAAAGAACATATGCACGACGAAAAGCCCCCTCGCACGAAGCGGGAGGTAAATGAAAAGTCTCCTCTCACAAGGCGGAAGGAAACATTGAAACAACACACTCCCACAAGGGAGAAACACTTGCAACAAAATATGAGAAATGCTGCGTTCAGGTTCTTCATTATGATTGGTTTAAAAAAATTACAGTGTAAAAAATAAAGAATTCCGAAAATATGCTTAAAAAGGTCAAAATGAAAAAATTATAAATTGGTTGATATGGATTAGATTTAGATGACACCACTATACAAGTGTGTGACCGTCTCACACCATTTCATCCGTTCAATTTTACTTATTGAATGTACGGTATTTAAATCTATTATTCTCAATCACCTCACGTTTACACAATTATGTCCCAAATTTAGTTAAAAAAAATTAATCACAATCGTTAATTTATCAAAATCAACGTATATCCCACCATTTCACAAAATTCTTGCCTCATAAAGATTTCAAACCTAGCTGATATAAATGGGGATGTTGAACGAGGGTTAAGTTTAGAGAGACATGTAATTTTTGAGAGATGGAGATATATCATCTCAGCCATTAAGTTGACTGATCTAACTATTGAGTTTAAAGTTGGTTTTTAATTAAATTGGCCGGTTGGATTTAAAAAATGTAGGGATGGTTGAGAGTGTCGGTTACTAATATCAATCGTTAAATTAATAGAAATCAACGAACGAAATGATGTTCCTCCATGTCACAAAAAAAAAATGCTCCTCGTCCTCCTGTAACCTTATTGTATTGAACAATATGCAAACCTGTTCCACTCTAATTTCCCAAATAAATTTGCAATCAAAAATTTGTTCGTGTGTAATGAGTCGGTTATTGCCTTATTGGCAGAACGCAGAATGTCGCGCAATACAATATGTCACTGTGGTTTACAGTTAGTAATATTTTTTATTATCCTAATTATAAAATAATGTAAAAAATTGAACCTTTTTAGAAATTTTTTTTTTATTATTTTAAATTATAAACCCAAGTAAAAAACTGAACCTTTTTTAGGAATAATTTTTTTTAATATCGTAAACTATAAATCAAAGTAAAAAAATTGAACCCTTTCTCAGAATAATTTTGTTTACTTTCTATAATTCAGTACAAACTTGGATATCATTAAAGTATTTATTCATAAAATGAAGGGGTTTAGAAATTCAACAAAATTCCTCGAAAAGGGGTTCAATTTTTATTTATAGGATTTTAAGATTAGGATAGTAAAAGAGTATTCAAAAAATTCAGAGCACCTTAGAGAAAAATTATTTCATTTTTATGATTTATAGATAGAGATAGTAAAAATTATTAATGGATGGAAAGGTTTGTACGCTGTTCAGGATCCTCATCCGTCAATGACTGGATATTCAAAATTTATTATCGTTGGTAATTTGTTTAGTTGGTGATATCTGACTGTCATATTCCATCGTAATACCACCAATAATTCATTGGTAATTCCTTCACATTTTTATAGGCAGTTCACCAATAAGTTTTTAGATTTAAAATAAATTAAAAATTAAAATAAATAAATGACATTATGACTTACATGAAATGGTTCAAGAAGAACTTTTATATTTTTAAGACTGTAAGCCATCATCTCTGCTGATAGAGCACTTTTGTATGCTGTTTTAGGTCCTTTACACTGCTTATAATTCTAACATATTCAGTATAGGATTACGCTTTTGGTGTAGTTTTGTATCTCAGGTTGATTAGAAGAGTTAGAACAAAAGTGCAACAAGAAGGCTGAATCTCGGAAAAAAGACAACAAAGTGACAAAGGGCCAAAGGACAACGAGCGCGCGAGTAGTGTGGCGCGCGAGTATGGGTCGCGCAGAGCTGAGCAACACGATGACGTCAGCAATCAGCGAAATATCCGGAGCGATGACGTCATCACGCACAAAGAATATTTCTAAGTTCGGTTTTTGGAGATCAAGATATTCCCAAAGCTGATTTTTAGAGATAAAGATGATTTCCTACAGATTTTCTTGCCTAATTATTCGTGGAAACCCTAAGGCAAGAGTATAAATACAAAGCTTCAAGAAAAATCACAAGGGGGCGATATATAGGCGATCAGCTGCGCAAGCAGAGAGAAGCGGAATCCAGACCTAGCTGTGCGAGCTACCGACGCGAGCGAGAAGACGCGTCACTCAGATTTGCTTGTCACTTTAGTTGTTCAATATTTATTCTTGAGATGTATACATTTAGTATGAGTAGCTAACTTACTGAATTCGGTTTGGATTAAAATCTATGAATGACATGTTTTGAGGTTTTGTTCTTAGTTGCATGATAAGTTTAGTATTATTATTCCAACCTCACTTGCATGATAATTAGGTTAGTCAATTAAGCGAAGCCTTGCACCGCAGACTTAGTTGTAGAATCTTTTATCTATAGTTAAACTTTCAGAAGTACGTGACTGTGAATGATAGGAGTAACACTAGAATAGTCGATAGCTACCTTGACCGGATTCGTGGTTGACTAGACTAGATTGAGTAATAATATCATACGGACTTTGATCGGAATGTATGTGTAGGTTATTAAGCTGTGACAGGACCTTAACCTACGTGAACATTATATCATGTATCTTTAGTAACCAATGATAAACATGGAAATTCATAGTGAAGAATCTGAACCGAGCTCATCTCTTTTATATTTATTTACATCTTTCGTGACTGTTTCCTGAGTGTGCGCCAGTTCCACTTGCGCAACTGTTTTCTTTTTTTTAAATTGCTTTCACTGTTTTCTTTTTTATATTGAGTAACTGTTTTCTTTTATATTCATAGTTGTAGATTAGAAGACGACTTCTCACCGTTCCCTGTGGATTCGACCCCAGCTTGCTAATACTATACTAGTAGGAGAGTCGGGACAAATTTGCAGCACTCAACGACGTGCTCGTCAATTTTGCAAAATTACCGTCCATTTTAATCAAAACTCAACATTAGTTTCAATCATCAAATGAATCAATTTAACAGTTGATATTTTGTCATTTCGTCTCATAAATATTTATGTTCCCCTTGAACGAAACCCATGACTTACAAACCGGAGTCAGTTTCTAACTCATATATGGAAACAAATCAACAAATAAGACAAAACTGTTTACTATCACATGAGAAAAAACAATCTTATAACGTAGAAAAACAAATCAAGTAACATCTTAGTTTTACTTGCGAAGCCTTTCTTGACGATGAAAATTCAATTCATGTTTCTGTTCTTACAATGGAAGCTAACATGCAATTGGTTTGATCAAATCAAAAGAAACTCTTTCGAATTTCCAATCAATCAATACACCTAGGAAATCGATCTTCAACTCCAACTGAGGCTAAAAGAATGATAAAAAATAGGAGTAACTGCAGTAAACCACCATTATAATATTCCGTTTTGCAGTAAACCACTATTTTAACAACTAATTGCGAAATGAGTATATTATAATAGCTCCGTTATCAGAAAACCACCATTGACACTATTCCGTTAAAACTTCCGTTAAGTGCGTGTACACGTGGAAATAAAATATTATTTTATATTTAAATTAATTACCGAAAACCACTATTATAATCACAGTTTTACGAAAAACCACCATTTTAATAACTTATTATCAGAATACTACCAACTGCACTGTTCATGCTAGATCAGAGGTTCATATGATAATTTTACTCGTTAATAAGTATCTACTAGCTATATGATGCTTCAATTTACTCTCGATGGAAGTCAATAAAGAAAATCATGTTAGAAAATGCAAACAGAAACTCTTGTTTGAGAGTTTATTATCAATGTTTAATGATTATCGAATGCACAGGTCAAATATAAATAATTTTCTCACTTTACCTTATGAAATATGATTTATTATATCACTACTTTTAAACTCTAATTGTTTTTTTATGTTGATCTTAAAGATCGACTCTGAGCTAAAGTATAGCAGCTTGTCACCACACCCGCAACTGCAAATATGTTTCCATTAGGTTTTGTGTCTAGTATGGATTATAAATCAATAAACGAATATTGTCTTACTAATCAAAGATAGCCACAATCATAGCCTCAACCTCATTCCCTAGCGTTACCTATATATTCAGATGGTGGTTCTTGAAAATTGGGATATTATAATAGAATCATTTTGTAATTATTTGTTAAAATGATAGTTTTTTGCAAAACAAGATATTATAATGGTGGTTTTTTGAAATTGTCCGAATTAAAGTTATATACGGCGCGTGTTTTATAATTTCTAATTGAGTTGTGAAAATGGTGGTTTTTTGATAACAGAGCTATTATAATATATCCATTTCGCAATTAGTTGTTAAAATAGTGATTTACTGCAAAACGGGGTATTATAATGGTGGTATTATAATAGTTGTTAACATCCTTTCACTTTTTTCTTCAAGCCCAACAAAACCAAGCACCTAAATTTGAAGCTTATTTTGCAAATTCAGTTCCACACCTTAGAAAAACGATCCACAAAGTTGCTCTCCGACTGATGACATTATGCCATATTCATAACTTTGCAACATAGAGACACGGATGTTGCATTATTTTGATGTTGTATTAGATTGTCACAACTTCATTCACATGTAGCATTAGTGACAAGTTGTATTAGTTCTATTTTTGCAACATAAATTAAAGCAACTAAGCAATATATGTTACTTAACACGAAACGAGAAGCTAATGCAACATACATACAAGCCACTTCGAGATGTACATTGCGCAAATTAATGCAAACATTTTTTTACTTTTCAATTCTACGTGTACATGATTTTGTGAGTGATTTATGATGGTCGGTGAAGAGTGTTATTAAGTTATGCATAACGCAGCTGTAACGAGCGATTATTCTGCGTAAGACACAAAATAAATTACAAAATAATTTTATTGCTTTGATTTAGAAAGTTTCGTTGTACAATCTCTATTTCTCCTCCGATTCTACTACGTGGCAGATGAATGCGTATGTCACGTTGACTTGAGTGCACGCGTATGTTTCTTGTTTGCTGCGTTGACGAGGGTCGCGTTGACTTGATCTCGTCTTGGCGTTGGAGATTTCTTTGTGTAGCTTTGGCAGGCGGTGGTTGTATGCACTTGTTGACTGCGTGAGCTGAGATGGTTTGCGTAGCTTTGGCAGGCGGTACGTTTTGTGTACTTATTGACTGCGTGTGCTGAGTTGTTTTGCTTTAGCAGGCGGTGCGTTGCGGAGCACTTGTTGACTGCGTAAGCTGAGAGGATTAGGGTAGCAGGTGGTGCGTTGTGTGCACTTGTTGACTGCGTAGGCTTCCTGTTTGTTGCGTTGGCGAGGGTCGCGCTGACTTGATCTCACGTTAGCGTTTGACTTCTTTGAGTAACTGTAGCAGGCGGTACGCTGTGTACTTGATGACTGCTTGCAGCTAGGGTTTTCTCAGAGAAGTTTTCTTTTGAATTTTTTAGGATTCCTCAAATGAATGAGAAGCTCTCTATTTATAGAGAAAAATTCATGTTGGACTGGGCTTGGTTTGTGGGCTTGATTTGCGGCCCAGTGGCCCAACAATCCATTTACTTTAGTGGACTGACCCAAATTAATTAAATTGAATTAAAATTTAATGTTAATTCAAAATAATTATTTCTTATCTTTTTTCAGCACTTTCATAAATTTTAAGTGCCTACAGCAGCATATGTAGCCTCATCTGTTGTAAAAGTATCTTTAAATTTGTGAGCTCTACGATACAGGAATGTGGCAGTGGCGAATTTTCGCAAACCAAAAATCAGAACTCTGGATCACGTCTTGACGAAGAGAAGTGTGTCAGCCGCAGTAAATGCATATGCGAAACTTACGGGATCCATTAAATCAAGAGAATCCTGAGTCAATAGTGCAAGGATTAAATGGCAGGAGCCAGGGAGAATTATTGACCAATTTATTATGATGACCGTTATGGAAAATAACTATCAATCATTTCAAACCTAACGGTAATGTCAACAAGCCAATTAATACAGTGGAGAAACACAAATAAAAGGAGATCAGATGGGAAGAGATCGATGAGCAATTGGATTAAGTCTCCACCACAATACACATAAAACGATTCAGACTACAAAAGCGGGAGGCTGTTACAGAGTCAATCAGACGGGAGGTCTGTTACGATTGGAACACTTCAGATTACAACAGCTGGAGGCTGTTACAGAGTCAATCAGACAGGAGGTATGTTACGATCTTACGGGAGTTAGATCTGTCCAAGGGGAGCTTGGGCTGTAGTGTAGATTGTTTGAAATAGTGACGAAGGGAGTTCAATCAGTATTTCTTGTAACACATTTTACACTAGTGAAGCTGTTCCACGGGATTGGGAGAATCCCCTAACTAAGCCTTCGGGAGCCGAACAGGGTTAACAAATTTCTGAGACTTCTTAATTATGTTATTCACATATTTGTGTCTACTCTTTGCAACACATATTTCTAATGCGTCCGAGAACCAAGCGTGTGGTTTCAATTGGTATCAGAGCCGGACACTCGACACATAGAGTGAGTAAAAATCCGAATCAGACGCTGAATCAGAAACTGACAGAATCAGGAAAGTAAGATGAATTATCGGAAAGCCAGACCCTACGAGAAAGAATCAAAGCATGACAAAGGAATTCAGTGCAGGGAATGTGAAGGATATGGTCATATACAAAAGGAGTGCCCCACATATCTCTGGAAGCAAAAAAAATGATGATTGCTAGTTGGAGTGATTCTTAACAAGAAGCATCTGAGTCTGAAGCATCATCTGAGTCAATAAAGGTGAATTATGTGACTTTTACAGCAACGTTAGATAGTCGTGATATGGACCCTGAGTCATCAGACAGTGAAACAGAGATTACAGATGAAGTCATAGGAGAAAGATATATGCTATTATATATCAAGTGGGAAGAGGCATTGAATGAAAACTCGAAGCTGAAGGAGGAAAAGAAGAGGATAACAGAGCAAGTTGGTTACCTGAGTCAAGAGCTGAAGGAATGTAAGGATAAATTATCTGTGACAGTGATGGAACTGAAAAGATTCAGTGAACTGAAGAATATTAGTGCCAGCAAACTGAAGAATATAATTGGCCCCCAGAAAGTAAAAAAAATAACTTCGACGTAGGATGTGGAGAAAGAAAGGAGGATGGTGAAACTGTGCTTGTTACAGCCAAAGAAAATCAACTAAAGAAAAACATCTGGTCAAAACATGATTTGAAGTGCAATCACTGCAACAAACATGGGCACACACTGACAAAATGCAAAGAATTTCTCAAATCTTACAGAAAGAGGGAGACATCAAACTTGAGACAGTGGACACATTGGTGGCAGAAGGAGAAAGTAAATTACAACTACACTTGGAGACCTCACTCACAAAGATATTTCTATAACCACAGAGGCAACTGAGTCAAGGCTCAATACTGGAAACAGCCGGCTGTTACAAGACATGCCTCACTCAGAAGACATTATATTCCTCGACGAAACTATAGCTTGTATGGTGATTATTATTGTTATGTTGCATCTAACTCGTCTCTAAATATGCAGAAAGATCATAAGCGCTTGTTAAAAATACTAATTAAAACAGCGCTTATATTATAAGCGTTGTCAAATGTTTACTGCAGCGCTTATTCATATAAGCGCTGTCTAAAGTTCTACTTTTAACAGCGTTTCAAGGTAAAAGCGCTGTTGAAAGTCTTAATTTAGAAAAGCGATGTCTAAAAATAAGCGTTGTTATTACTATACGACAGCGCTTATAAAAAAGCGTTGTCTTTCATTTTAATTTTATTTTATTTTAAATTTTAATTTTTTGAAACAAAGTAAAAATAATAATGCTCTGGTTTTTAACTTATTAAAGCGATTGATACAGAACAGAGGATGCTGAGTTTTTGGAACAACAAAATGGAATCACCCTAAGAAGGTGCACGTTAGAGGTGCATTTGAGCAGTTTTTGAGCTCCCGGTGTCAGAATTGGACCCATAATACCTCGTTTCGAAGAGAACGATGAGCCCCTCAGAAATCGGTCGTTTTTGGGCAAATTCGGTCGTTTACTATTTTATTTCAAATTTCTAGTATTTTTCATTATTATCGAATATTTTATTATTTTTGTTTTAGAGTTTTGTTGTTTCCCTATATATAGGAAACTTAGTTATTATTGTTAGACAGTTGATTTTGAAGTTTAGTTGGATATGATAATTTTTATCTGATGACATGTATGCTTGGGAGGGATGATATGTATGCTTGGGAGGGATGGCATGTATGCTTGGAAGGGATGACATGTAAATTGGGAGGGATGGCATGTATGCTTGGGAGGGATGGCAAGTAAATTGGGAGTGATGTTGGCAAATATTCTTTTCTGAGTTAATATTTTTTTAAAATAATAAACTGATTTATAACAGCGTTTAATTTAAAAAAGCGCTGTCGTAATTAGGGTTCTAAACCCTGAACCCCGAACCCTAACCATTAATTCAAACCCTAATAATAACAGCGTTTAAATACATAAACGCTGTAATATATATTAAAATTAATAATAAAATAATAACTTTTAACAGCGTTTAATGTTAAAAAAGCGATGTCGTAATTAGGGTTCTAAACCCTGAACTCCGAACCCTAACCCCTAAATCCAAACCCTAATTATAACATCGTTTAAATAAATAAACGCTGTAATATATATTAAAATTAATAATAAAATAATTACTTTTAACAGCGTTTAATTTAAAATAAGCGCTGTTGTAATTAGGGTTCTAAACCCTGAACCCCGAACCCTAACCCTTAATCCGAACCCTAATTATAACAGCGTTTAAATAAATAAGCGCTGTACTATATATTAAAATTAATAATAAAATAATTACTTTTAACAGCGTTTAATTTAAAATAAACGCTGTAAATTTGAAATTAATAATTTTAAGTAGAAAAAATGTATATATTACAGCGCTTATTCCTTGTAAAAGCGCTGTAAAAGACATCTTTTTAGTATTTTTAAGTTTTAAAAATCAGGTAATATATTTTACATGTTGTTGTTAAGTTAAGAATTTAAAAACTCAATAAGTAACATTCAATTTATTAAAATATCATGAGAACATATATAAGCATTTGAAATCGTTGTCATTTAAAAATTTGTACTGTGTCTCTTTACCAAGCAATAGGTTGAACAATGTACATTTTTGATCAACTATACTTTTCATTAATCAAAACACAACAAAAATGCAAGTCAATAATTATTTTTTGAAGTAAATGAGTTATTAGCTTCATAAATCAAATTTTCAACTAAATTTGTTTTTTAAAAATCAATAAATTCTGAAGAAAACAACAAAACAAATATCAACGGTTTACAACAGCGCTTATTATGTTTGAGCGATGTCGTAAATAGTATACGACCGCGCTTATTATGTCTAAGCGCTGTTGTAAATAGTATACGACAGCGCTTAAACATGATAAGCGCCGATGAAAGTTTTTTAATTTGATTTCCTTTTAAAAATACTCTTTAACAGCGTTTATATATTTTAAGCGCTGTTAAAGAGAGAAATGACGTGATTGGTCGACTCAGTTTCGCACAGATTTTAATCCCAATCGTTGCTTAAAATAATCTAACAGTCCACATTCGATATTTAAAATTTCGGAATTTTTAATTACGCTCAAACTTCCCGCTACAATCTTTCTATATATATCAAACTTTACACTGAAATTTTTGTGTCAAATTATTTTAGTTCTTCACCGATTCGAGTAAGGATAAACACCTTTTTGTTAAGCTTTAGTGTTTTATATTGAAATTTTTCGTTAAGCTTTTATGTTTTGTTTCGTTTTATATTAACACTATGGTATTAACACTATTATTTTCTTGCAGATTTGTCAAATTTTGTGATAATGTCGAAGGCAATGTGACAAATTCAAGACGAGCACTGAGAAAAAAAACCACGAAGGCTAGGGTTTTGGTCCATAATTTTTATTTGATTATGTTAGTAAAAAAATTGATTTTAATTTCATTGTAATATTACGATTTAAATAAAATTGATTGCCTTTAAAGCGGTTTTAATTATTATTAAATTTCAAAAATTGTTTTTTCTAATCCCCGAAAATATTATAATAAATATATTATTGCAAAATATTTAACAGCACTTTTATTTGAACGCTGTAAAAGAAGGAAATTCTCAATAATAGCGATTTAATTTTTAAAAATAATCAAAATTTTACAGCGCTTAAATAATAAAAAACTATGTAAAAGTAGTTAACATACAGCAGCGCTTAAATATAAAAAGGCACTGTTGTATGTTTTATATTTTCCAATTATTTTTATTTTTTTTACTTTCCAATTATTCAAATATTTAATTACACAAAAGCACTTTTTTAACAGCGCTTATTTTTTTAAGCGCTGTCAATAATTGTCATATATAACAGCGCTTATTTATTTTTAAGCGCTGTTAAAAACGTTCATAAACAACAGCGCTTTTTATAAAAAAGCGCTGTAATAAATCAGTTATTTACAACAGCAATCGTTTCAACAGCGCTTCAAGAAGCGCTGTTAATGGGCAAAAAAAAGCGCTGTTATAAACATAATCTGTAGTAGTGGTTGTTTATTTTTCCTTTTTATTTCTGAATTTATTGCAAATGTAGATAACTTTATTTTGACATTGCCTCCTGTTGACTTGATCACACAGTTATCTGAGACATTGTGTGATCAAGATGCTGAATCAGAGATCAAGCTTCAAGAACACATAGACCCAATGCTAGTCTGAGTGCTTCGAACTGGCTGTGTCCTAAAGCTTTGGTGAATATATCTGCGAGCTGTTTGTCTGTTGCCACATGCCTCAAGTTAATCACCTTGTTCTCAACTAGTTCCCTTATGAAGTGATGCTTTATGTCGATATGCTTGGTTTTGGAGTGTTGTACCGAGTTCTTTGAGATGTCTACGGGACTCTACTGTTAGTGTACAATACCATTTCTTCCTGATGTAGACCATATTCTTCCAGCATCTGCTTGATCTAGATCATATGTTGGCAACAACTCCCAGCTGCAATGTATTCTGCTTCAGCAGTAGACAGAGAAATGCAATTCTGCTTCTTACTGAACCTGAATACCATATTATTCCCCAGAAAGAAACAACCTCCAGAGGTGCTTTTACGATCATCTGAGTTTCCTGCCCAGTCTACATCCGAATAGGCTACAACATGTGCACTTGTATCGTTAGTATACCATATATCATAATTGACAGTCCCAGCCACATACCTTATAATCCTCTTGACATTGTTCATGTGTGATTTGACGTGTAGTATATAGTGGAAATTTTAAATCCTAACACGGCAAACAAAATTTGTAAATCTAGGAGACCTAGAGTCGAATCCTTAGAGATGAGTTAGAATTGATCAACTAGTTTTAACTACTTAATGATTTGCCTAACATAAAAGTTTGAGGGAATTTGTGAAAGGTTGTGATATTTTGAAGGATTAAAATGCAAACTAAAGGTGATTAAGGATCTATGGTCCCTAGGCTTCAACATATAGAGATGACAATCAATCATTCAACATTTAATGAATAAAATTTGATTAGACTAGTTTATTTAAGAACATTAATCCTAAGTTCAACTTTCATTCCATCCTTAGGACTAAGAGGTTCATCTATATGGAGGCCCCAATCTTTCAATATTGGCACTCCCTTAGGTAATGGACTCTTCCTCAATCTTTCAATCTATTGGAAGAGTTACCATAACCTAGATCAAGTAAACTAGTCATCTACTCAATCCTACACTTTCATGTCAAGATCAAAGTAGATTATTCATGCAAGGCTATCTAATCAACTTAATATCAACTTTCATTGCATATATCATTGATTAGGTTCAATTAATTACACTTAAGCATTTTAACAAACACTTAATGTGCAACATTTAATAGATGTAGCCAATGCACAAAATTCATATCAAAATTCATTGCATAACAAATTAATCATCATCCAAATACATGCATGCAACCTAGGGATCCATAGGATCCCTAACCAATCACTACTCACTACTCATACTAGAAATGAAAGCAACAACAATAGAAATGTATGAAAACATGAAATTAATTGCAAACTAGAGTAGTATGGAGGTTGATGCTTGATCTTCACTCCAAAGTCTTCAATTCCACACAAAAGCTCTTGATCTTCAAAAATCGAAATTCTAGGGTTTGGAGTCGAGTTCGAAGTCAAGGCCCCGAGTTTGAAATGTCAAAAAGTTTATATACTCGGTGGTCCTCTCCCTAGCAAATTTGACCTCGGCCGAGCAGAATAATTGGGGAAAATCTGCTCGGCCGACTTGAATTCCTCTGGCCGAGCAGGTTTGAATGGCGTGGTTTGGTCCTCGGCAGACCAACTTCTGCTCGGCAGTTGCTCTTGGTCAGCCCGAGCAGATTTACTCGGCCCGAGGAAAAATCACTGAGCATCTTGTATCAATCTTGATACTCCTGGGCCGAGCAGAATTGTCCTCGACCGAGCAGATTCCTTTGATCTCTTCAGGTGTGATCCCCTGCTCTGGTCGGCCGAGCACATCCTTCATGGCCGAGCAGATCATGTTGTGCAGCATCCGAGGAGGGTTGCATACTTGGTCGGCCGAGCAGATTTTGCATGGGAATTTCTGCTCGGCCGAGGTGATCTCTGGTCACTTTGGCTCAGATTCCTCGGCTGACTTGATCTGCTCGCCACCTTCTGGGACTTGCTCGGTTGGACTTGAGGTTTGCTCGGGATAGTAGAATCTCTTTGGCACTTGACTTGAATTTTCATCCATTTTGTGCTTTGTACTCTCTTTGATAAACTTTGAATAAAATCTGCATAAAACACAAAAGAGTATCAAATTCTTCACAAAATAATCGAAAACTAGCAAGAATCAAGCATAAGAAGTGTACAAATACTTGCGAATTTGCACACTTATCAAACACCCCACACTTAATTCTTGTTCGTCCCGAACAAGTTAGCATGAATAGAGCAAATGATGCAAGATAGGACTCATAAAGATTTCAAAGATCAATCAATGTATATGAGAGTGAAAATCAAGCACCAAGTGAAAGTTATAAACCTAAGAAATGAAATGCAAGCTATAAACTACTCCTAACTCACTTTCGTAGGAATCACGGATGCATTTAGCGTATGCATCAAGCCTTTAAACCTCTAGGCTGCCCTAGGGACGAGTTGTAGTCTCGTGAGAGTTTTCCAAGAGGGAGTACTCACAAATCCCGTTCACAATCATCCATTAACAATGCATACCAATCAAGAAGCAACTAAGCAAGATTTTAAGCATTTTAACTCATAGCAAGCATGGAAATTAATTCATTCATATCACACAAAAAGTTCGGGAATCATGTTATTCTTCACAAGCAACATTTAACAATCTTTTCATCATAGCTAGAATTTACCAAAGCCATTGTTTATGCTTCTTGTCATCACACAACTCATAAAGAGAATTTTAGCACTCATGGAAGTTTGTCTAGCCAATCACTTATGCTTGCAAAGGACAAGTACATAGGCTCATGACATTAAACTCATTCTCAAGTATATGACTACACGTCATGATCCATAAGAGAAGAGGAGTTTAGACATAGAAGATTAATAGCTAAACATAGAATTCTCACTTGTGTTGCCATGAAGAACAAGGGTCATCCAAATAGACAAATTAACCAAGCAAATGTACAATCTTACTTGCAAATACACTCACAATATGCATAAGGGCACAATATGTACAATCTTACTTGCAAATACACTCACAATATGTACAATCTCGGGAGAGCAGGTTTCCATACTTAGAATATTTTGACGCTCGGCACTGAAGAAATCTACTCGGCCAAAGGAATATTTTCCTCGGCCCCATTAAAATCCTCTGATAGTTTCGGAATCAAAATTTGATACACTGCTCGGCCGACTAGAAATTACCCGAGAGAGCAGATTTCAGGACTTTGATTATTTTTGATCAGGAAATCTGCTCAGCTGACTGAATCAAGCTGCTCGGTCAGGACAAATTTTACTGCACTATTCCTTGGCTTGAAATTATTAGTTTGCTCGGCTAAGGGGTAACTTGCTCGGCCTAGGAGGATTTCGAAAAAGGGAACTTATGCCCTAAAGTGATATTTCATGAAAGCTTAAGTCCTAGGCATATCTAAAAATTCTATCTCCTAAGCAAGAAATCACCCCACACTTAGCTCAAATCATATTCACAAGAAGTTATGCAAGCCAAGAGATCTTCAATTCAAACTAACAATCAAAATCTATAGCAACCTACAGCAAGCACAATCATTCAATCAAATCATCAATCATTCAAGCAAATTAAGAATAGGAGCACGAAACTTACTAGCCTAGTTTAACGTCTTGGCTAAGACGTAGCCGAGGCCTTTACTCCAAAGAAACACACTTAGTGAGTCCTTTGCTAGGATCCCTCACTAAGCGGTGCAAATAATTCTTCATTTCAAATCATCTAGCCTTAGCTTGGCTAGCTCATTACCATTAAAATTCCCGTAATAATGCTTAAGCCGGTGACCATTAACCTTGAAGATGTCCCCATTAGGTGATTTGAGCTCTACATGCCCATCTTCATAAACTTTTAAAATTTCATACGGTCCCGACCATCTTGACTTTAACTTTCCCGGGAATAACTTGATCCTCGAATTGAATAAGAGAACTTTATCTCCTTCCTTGAAATTTTTCCTAGAGATCTTGCTATCATGCCACATCTTGGACTTCTCTTTATATAGCTTAGCACTCTCATAGGAATCTCTTCTTATCTCTTCTAGCTCTTGGAGTTGGAGAATTCTCTTTTCACCCGCTTTCTTGAAATCAAAGTTAAGGCACTTGATTGCCCATCTTGCCTAATACTCAAGCTCCACGGGTAAGTGACAAGGCTTTCCATATATAAGCCTATAAGGAGACATCCTGATTGGTGTCTTGAAGGCGGTCTATACGCCCATAATGTATCATCGAGTTTAGATGACCAATCTTTCCTAGAGCTTCCCACTACCTTTTCCAAGATAGACTTCAACTCCTTATTTGACACTTCCACTTGGCCACTTGTTTGCGGATGATAACGGGTTGCAAGTTTGTGATAGACTCCATACTTCTTAAGCATTGTCTCTAGGCTTTTCTCCCTAAAGTGAGCTCCATTGTCACTTATTAATTCTTGGTACTCCAAATCTGAGAAATATGATTTTCTTGAAAAGCCTTCGTACATTCTTTGCGTCACAATTAGGGGAGGCTGACGTTGGGTTTTTAGGGCGAGTACTATGATATACTTATCATAGTCACGCACTTGTCAAACAAATTTATATGTTCCTAGGGTGACCTAGGGTCGAGTCCCAAGAGAAAAGCCTAGACCTTGTTTTCTACCTATAATCACTAATGCAAGTCTACGAAAGATGGGGATTTTGTATTTGATTTTGGTTTGTTATCTAAGTCTAATAAACAGAAATAAAATGCAGCAAGAACCCTACTTCATTCCTTGGTTACAAGATAATGATGCAATAATAATGAAGCAAGCATACGAAGTCATGAATGATATGTTTCTTAGGTTATTGTGTTGCGCATTCTAGATTCAACTCTCGTTCCTTCTCTAGAATGGATGCAACACTTAAGTACGATTCTCAAACTCTCGCTCTATTGAATCGTGGTTTAGAACTTAAATCCCATAATCTCAACCTCTCGGTCTATTGATCGGTAATTCAAGTCCACAATAATGTTAACCTAAGGTAATATGTGTTTGTCACTCTCGCACACGAAACACTGCCCTAAACATACAATTCTGAATTCTAAACCTCCTAAGTTCAACTCTCGTTCCTTCCTTAGGCATCTAAAATTCAGAACATAAATAAAGGGAATAAACAAACATATCAAACAAATACTTTTATGCTGTAAAAATTCAGTTTTGCATACAATCAAACCTAGGAAATCCGTGAGGATTCCCACCACAATACTACTCAGTCATACTAAAAAAATAAACAAAACAGAAATAAAAGTAGAGTAGAGGTTGCCGGTGTTGGAGAGGAGATCTTTGGCGTTTCCTCGAGCTTCTTGTCGTCGAAACCTTTGGAGTAGCCGCTAAAAATCCTTCCAAACCGTCCCTCTTGAAGCTTGTCCGCTCCCCGGATAATTGTGTTCTTTCTCTGGCCGTCCAAGCTCTCTTGTGTGTGTTTAGGGTTTTGTATTTATACTCTTGAATTTCCAAACCCTGAACTTTCCAAAAATCCAGATTCTGCAATATTCTGTCCTCGGCCGACTCACTTTTTGGGTCGCCCGACCCATATTTTTGGGGTGCCCGACCATTTTCCTCGAAACACCTTCTTTGCCTCCTGACCGACTCACTTTTGGGTCGGGCACCCAAGAAATGGGTCGGTCGACTCATTTTGCTTCCTAGGTCGCCCGACTCATTCCTCGGCAGAAACGGGTCGGTCTGTCTTGAACGACCCAAAACACCATCTTACACTCCGAGTTGGAACTTGACGTAAACTACAAAGTTGTAGATAATTGAAAGAGCTTTCCAACGAGATATCATACATCTGAATCCAAGATCTGTGCTGTGTTCTAGAAGCTTTTAAAGAGCCAGAGGTCGGGCTGCCACTATATGCTGCCATTTACTCGTTTCTGCTCCGAATCATCTGGAATTCGTCCGAACTTCTTCCATTCCATCCCGCATTGATATATTTACGTTTATAACCTGAAATGGAATAAAAGAGTATCAAAAGACGCGATAAAGATCGAAATGAACAAGAACTTAATGGGAAATATGTGCAAATGCATAGTACATTTGTTCGTATATCAAAATACCCCACACTTAAGTCTTGTTCGTCCCGAACAAGTAAAACCAGAGATCATGCAGTGAGTCAACATTATACGGATGGCATGGATATCGGAAAAAGTTCAGTACACACACATGAGTCTCTACCCGTTTTATTAAGTTAAAAACCTACTCCTAACTCACTTTCGTAGGAATCACGGATGCATTTAGCGTATGCATCAAGCCTTTAAACCCCTAGGCTGCCCTAGTGGACGAGTTATAGTCTCGTGAGAGTTTTCAGAAAAGGAATACTCACAAATCCCACCCGCATTCATACATATAAAAATTCAGAATTGTTCACCAAGTAGTAGTCAATGCAATCCATTAAAAATTCAGAGTTACTCCTCTTATGCACCTACGCAATCCTTGGAAATCAATCAACTCAATACGGCAACACACATTCACGCATTCGACATCAAAACTAGCATTCATCGGGCTTAACTCAATCTCAATTTCCTGTGCAATTAATATGAAGATAAACGCTGCTCACGCAAGAACATTAGTCACGCCGTCCACCTATGCTTGCAAGGGCAAGTACATAAGCTTTCGACCACAAACTCATTCTCAAGCTTTAGACTATACGTCGTAAACCGTAAGAGAAGAGGAGTTTCGACTATCTAACATTTTCAAAACATACACACAAGTCTTGTAGCTTAAGTACTAAGTACAAGGGTCATACCATAACCGTCCATGAAAAGCTTAATATAAATGTCCGACTTACACGCATGCGATATAAATTATGAAAAGGCACAAAGTCATGAATCAAGTATGCAGGTTATATTCATTTTTAAAACTTTTATTTTCTGTGTTCCTACGAATACTTTCAAGGGGGAACTTACCTTCCTAACCCTCGGCATTCGTAAGAACTTTTCATTAGAATTTATACAAATGCTTTCAAGGGGGAACTTACCTTCCTAACCCTCGGCATTTGTATAGATCTTCCAACAAAATTCAGATTTTTCTTTCTTTCAAATATTATGTTTAACCCCACACTTAAAACTTGACAATGTGCCTATGAAATAAAATTCAGCATGCAATGCAAGTAAGACAAATACAAGTGCAAATCAGGTCGGTTAAGATCACCTAAAAGCATACAAGAACTTGTGCAATGCGTTTCAATGATAGTTATTCATGCGAATGCTAATCTAACTTCACTTTTCATGCATGGAAAGAGTTCGAAAACAAGCCAAACAAAGCTAGTCTAGATGCCAAAACATGTGAATGCAATTGCCATAAAGAATATCAATCATCCCAAAGATACGTCACGTGAAATCGAGGCTTACCTCATGCTGATCAGATTTTAAAATAATACTACTCAACGCTCGGTGAACAATGTAAGTATAGTGAATGTGGTAAATTCTGCGTCTAACATCTACAAGGCATGGAATAATGACGCAACAACTCAGAGATATGAAACCACCGCACACTTAAAAGTTTGCTTAGTCCCTAAGCAAAGAAACAAATAAAGAACAAAGAGAAAGTTATAGGGAAACTTCTCTCGTGTGTGGTAGTCCAACAAGCAACATGAAGCTTCCTCCAAAGCAACAGTCCAGCGAGCCTCTTACGTAAGCCTATTTTAACGTCTAGGCAAAGACGTGGCTGCTGCCGCTGCTCCCTCAGTGATAAATACCCCACACTCAAGTCTTGTTCATCCTGAACAAGTAAAACCAGAGATCACGCAGTGAGTCAACATTATACAGATGGCATGGATATCAGAAAAAGTTCAGTACACACACATGAGTCTCTACCCGTTTTATTAAGTTAAAAACCTACTCCTAACTCACTTTCGTAGGAATCACGGATGCATTTAGCGTATGCATCAAGCCTTTAAACCCCTAGGCTGCCCTAGTGGACGAGTTATAGTCTCGTGAGAGTTTTCAGAAAAGGAATACTCACAAATCCCACCCGCATTCATACATATAAAAATTCAGAATATATTCACCAAGTAGTAGTCAATGCAATCCATTAAAAATTCAGAGTTACTCCTCTTATGCACCTACGCAATCCTTGGAAATCAATCAACTCAATACGCCAATACACATTCACACATTCGACATCAAAACTAGTATTCATCGGGCTTAACTCAATCTCAATTTCCTGTGCAATTAATATGAAGATAAACGCTGCTCACGCAAGAACATTAGTCACACCGTCCACCTATGCTTGCAAGGGCAAGTACATAAGCTTTCGACCATAAAATCATTCTCAAGCTTTAGACTACACATCGTAAACCGTAAGAGAAGAGGAGTTTTGACTATCTAACATTTTCAAAACATACACACAAGTCTTGTAGCTTAAGTACTAAGTACAAGGGTCATACCATAACCGTCCATGAAAAGCTTAATATCAATGTCTGACTTAGACGCATGCGATATAAATTATGAAAGTATGCAGGTTATATTCATTTTTAAACTTTTTATTTTCTGTGTTCCTACGAATACTTTCAAGGGGGAACTTACCTTCCTAACCCTCGGCATTTGTATAGATCTTCCAACAAAATTCAGATTTTTTCTTCTTCTAAATATTATGTTTAACCCCACACTTAAAACTTGACAATGTGCCTACGTAAAATAAAACTCAGCATGCGATGCAAGTAAGACAAATACAAGTGCAAATCAGGTCGGTTAAGATCACCTAAAAGCATACAAGAACTTGTGCAATGCGTTTCAATGATAGTTGTTCATGCGAATGCTAATCTAACTTCACTTTTCATGCATGGAAAGAGTTCGAAAACAAGCCAAACAAAGCTAGTCTAGATGCCAAAACATGTGAATGCAATTTCCATAAAGAATACCAATCATCCCAAAGATACGTCACGTGAAATCGAGGCTTAACTCATGCTGATCAGATTTTAAAATAATACTACTCAATGCTCGGTGAACTTTATCAACGTGTGATCAACAATGTAAGTATAGTGAATGTGGTAAATTCTGCGTCTAACATCTACAAGGCATGGAATAATGACGCAACAACTCAGAGATATGAAACCACCGCACACTTAAAAGTTTGCTTAGTCCCTAAGCAAAGAAACAAATAAAGAACAAAGAGAAAGTTATAAGGAAACTTCTCTGTGTGTGGTAGTCCAACAAGCAACGTGAAGCTTCCTCCAAAGCAACAGTCCAGTGAGCCTCTTACGTAAGCCTATTTTAACGTCTAGGCAAAGACGTGGCTGCCAACATTCTGCTCATGTTTTCTTGTTGCATCTGCAGCTCGTCAATCTTATTAAAGAGGAGCTTGTTATCCTCTTGCAGCTGTGCGAGAGTTACTGCTAATTGTGTGGCAGCGGAGAGCATGGAAGATTCTTCGGTATATGGCATTCCATAATCGCTTTCCTGCATTTCCTGCTCGTACTCGTAGCTGCTGAGCTCCCGCTGATAGCTTTCATTCTCATATTCATATTCATCTCTTGGCTGCTCGGCATAGTAGGGGAATTTAGGATATTGATCTTTGTAGTCATACCACGGCATTGTTCGTTCTTGTTCGTAAAAATTTGGATTTTCTGGTTCGAAAGGAGGGTCTTCATAGAATCTATTCTGGGTGTATTCTTCCCACTGAGTTCGGTGATCTCATTGGGCAGGGGCATAGGGTGAATCATAGTGTCTACCTAGGCTTTGGGTATAGCACTCCCGAACTGATTTTTCTTCTTCCTCTTGCGGAAGAGTTGCATTCCTCTACCACATCAGTTCCCAACATGTCTCAAACTCTGCTGGTCTTTGATAAGCTGAATCTCGATGCAAAGGGGTATCAAATATTGGCGTGTTTGCACAGGTGAAGTGGGGGGGATGAGAAGTGTGGTTCCATGTTGATCTAGTTGCTTGCTTTCGGTAAAATCCAGCA
Organism: Sedum album; assembly: GCA_006409495.1. Classification (NCBI taxonomy): domain Eukaryota; kingdom Viridiplantae; phylum Streptophyta; class Magnoliopsida; order Saxifragales; family Crassulaceae; genus Sedum; species Sedum album. The sequence continues at coordinate 49,470 of QZGG01000732.1, forward strand.
CGTCCCCTAATCTGAAATTGCGTACCTCGCACACAATCAAAGGACGATGTGATTAGTAACAACTCGAAACAGGGTACACAAGAATAGCACGCAAGCAAGCAATCGCAATCAACAAGTAAAAAGAAAAATAGAAAGTGAAGTAAACAAACAAAAGCAACGATAAATAGAAAACTAGTCTAAAGGCTAATCCCCTGCAACGGCGCCATTTTGACGTTGGGTTTTTAGGGCGAGTACTATGATATACTTATCCTAGTCACGCACTTGTCAAACAAATTTATATGTTCCTAGGGTGACCTAGGGTCGAGTCCCAAGAGAAAAGCCTAGACCTTGTTTTCTACCTATAATCACTAATGCAAGTCTACGAAAGATGGGGATTTTGTATTTGATTTTGGTTTGTTATCTAAGTCTAATAAACAGAAATAAAATGCAGCAAGAACCCTACTTCATTCCTAGGTTACAAGATAATGATGCAATAATAATGAAGCAAGCATACGAAGTCATAAATGATATGTTTCTAAGGTTATTGTGTTGCGCATTCTAGATTCAACTCTCGCTCCTTCTCTAGAATGGATGCAAAACTTAAGTATGATTCTCAAACTCTCGCTCTATTGAATCGTATTTAGAACTTGAATTCCATAATCTCAACCTCTCGGTCTATTGATCGGTGATTCAAGTCCACAATAATGTTAACCTAAGGTAATATGTGTTTGTCACTCTCGCACACGAAACACTGCCCTAAACATACAATCCTAAATTCTAAACCTCCTAAGTTCAACTCTCGTTCCTTCCTTAGGCATATAAAATTCAGAACATAAATAAAGGGAATAAACAAACATATCAAACACTTTGTATTGCATGTTAAAAATCTGATTTACATCAAGATCAAACCCGGGAAATCCGTGAGGATTCCCACCACAACACTACTCAGTCATACTATGAAAATAAATAAACAAAGCAGAAATAAAAGTAGAGTAGAGGTTGCCGGTGTTGGAGAGGAGATCTTTGGTGTTTCCTCGAGCTTCTTGTCGTCGAACCCTTTGGAGTAGCCGCTGAAAAATCCTTCCAAACCGTGCCTCTTGAAGCTTGTCCGCTCCCCGGATAACTGTGTTCTTTCTCTGGCCGTCCAAGCTCTCCTTGTGTATGTTTAGGGTTTTGTATTTATATTCTTGAATTTCCAAACCCTGAACTTCCCAAAAATCCAGATTCTGCAATATTCTGTACTCGGCCGACTCACTCTTTGGGTCGCCCGACCCATATATTTTTTGGGTGCCCGACCCATTTTCCTCGGAACACCTTATTTGCCTCCTGACCGACTTACTTTTTGGTCGGGCATCCAAGAAATGGGTCGGTCGACTCCTTTTGCTTCCTAGGTCGCCCGACTCATTCCTCGGCAGAAACGGGTCGGTCTGTCTTGAATGACCCAAAACACCATCTTACACTCCGAGTTGGAACTTGACGTAAACTAAAAAGTTGTAGATAATTGAAAGAGCTTTCTAATGAGATATCATAAATCTGAATCCAAGATCTGTGATGTGTTCTAGAAGATTTTAAAGAGACAGAGGTCGGGCTGCCACTATATGCTGCCATTTACTCGTTTCTGCTCCGAATCATCTGGAATTCGTCCGAACTTCTTCCATTCCATCCCGCATTGATACATTTAAGTTTATAACCTGAAATCCCGCATTGATACATTTAAGTTTATAACCTGAAATGGAATAAAAGCATATCAAAAGACGCGATAAAGATCGAAATGAACAAGAACTTAATGGGAAATATGTGCAAACGCATATTACATTTGTTCGTATAATCAGAGGCTAAAGCTTTTACCCATTTAGAGACATAATCCACCGCAACAAGAATGTACTTGTTTCATCTAGAAGATGGGAAAGGTCCCATATAGTCTATGCCCCAAAAGTCGAAAATCTCAATCTCTAGAATGCCCTTTTGAGGCATTTCATCCCTCGAGAGATTTCCCGAACGTTGGCAAGAATCACAAGCTTTGACAAAAGAATAAGCGTTCTTAAACAAGCTTGGCCAATAAAATCCGCATTGTATAACCTTAGCAACGGTCTTAGAGCTAGAACTGTGTCCTCCATACATGGATGAGTGACAATCTCTAAGAATTGCACCTTGTTCTTCCTCGGGAACACAAGTCCTATAAACTCCATCAACACAAAGCCTATAGAGATAAGGCTCATCCAAATAATACCTTGAAGATTCGTACTTAATCTTCCTTCTTTGATTGTAATCAAGGTCTTCATTAATGACACCACAAGCTAGGTAATTGACTATATCCGCGTACCACGGTGTCTTGGAACATTCAATAGACATCAAATATTCTCCAACGAATGTATCTCCAATGGGAGAGCTTCCATCATCTGCCTATTCAATATTCAACCGAGATAGGTGATCGGCAACTACATTCTCAACTCCTTTCTTATCCTTTATTTCAATATCAAACTCTTGAAGGAGGAGCACCCACCGAATCAATCTTGGCTTAGCTTCTTTTTTTGAGACGAGATATTTGATTGCCGCATGGTCGGTAAATACTTTAGTCTTTGAACCAATCAAATATTGCCGAAACTTCTCAAATGCATAGACTATAGCCAACATTTCCTTTTCGGTTGTAGTGTAGTTCTCTTGGGTGGTATCAAGGGCTTTACTCAAGTAGTAAATGACATGCAATTTCTTGTCCACTCGTTGCCCCAATACCGCTCCAATAGCACCGTCACTTGCATCACACATAAGCTCAAAGGGAAGTTCCCAATTAGGCGGTTGAATAATGGGAGCCGACACTAAAGCCATCTTTAGTGTCTCAAAAGCTTGTATACACGCCTCATCCATGACAAATTCCACTTCATTGCAAAGAAGGTTAGTGAGTGGCTTTGCTATCTTGGAGAAATCCTTAATGAATCTTCTATAAAATCCAGCATGTCTAAGAAAACTCCTCACTCCTTTTTGATCCCTAGGAGGTGGTAACTTCTCAATAACTTGAATTTTTGCTTTGTCCACTTCAATTCCTTTCTTTGAGACCAAATGCCCTAGGACTATTCCTTCTTTGACCATCAAATGGCATTTTCCCCAATTTAGCACAAGATCCATCTCAATACACCTAGCCAAAACATGAGACAAGTTTAAAAGGCAATCATCAAAGCTATAAGCATGAACCGAAAAATCATCCATGAACACCTCAATAGATTTCTCTAAAAATTCAGCAAATATAGACATCATGAATCTTTGAAAAGTAGCGAGTGCATTACATAAACCAAATGGCATGCGTCTATATACAAAGATGCCATAGGGACAAGTAAATGTTGTTTTTTCTTGGTCCTCGGGATGTATAGGAATTTGAAAGAAACCGCTATATCCATCAAGAAAGCAAAAGTACTCATGTCCCGCTAATCTTTCTAGCATTTGATCAATAAATGGAATAAGGAAAATGATCTTTCTTAGTGGCTTTATTCAATTTCCTATAATCAATACACATTCTCCAACCCGTGGTAGTTCTAGTAGGAATCAATTCTCCTTTATCGTTCTCTACACCGTAATTCTCCCTTTCTTGGGAACTACGTGAATTGGGCTCACCCAATCCGAGTGAGGAATGGCATATATAATCCCCGCATCCCTTAGCTTGGCTATCTCTTTTAAGACTACTTCTCCAAGTTTAGGATTAAGCCTTCTAAGAAATTCTCTACAAGGTTTAGCATCATCCTCTAGCTTAATCCTATGCATGCAAACACTAGGACTAATACCTTTGATATAATCAATAGTGTGTCCTATGGCATTCTTATGTGTTCTAAGTACATGCAATAGCTTGGAAGTCTCACCATCATCAAGTGAAGCACTCACAATAACCGGTAAGGATTTAGCTTCATCTAGAAATTCATACCTTAGATTTGGTGGGAGGCTTAAGCTCTCCACCAAATTCCTTACCTTCTTTAGGCGATTGAGTGGGTTTTACCTCAATTTCTTCATTCTCTTGCTGAATACACTCCTCCTCTTCTTCCTCAACTAGCATTTCCTCTTCCAAAGCTTCATCCATAAGTGAGGAAAACGAAATGCTATCTATATCTTCGACAAAAGCTCACTTTCGAAAGAGGTTAGTGCATCTTTGCAAACATAATCAAGAGTATCATCACTAGTATCCAAGAAATGACATTCTAGAGCATTTGTAGGGGAGCTAAGAACTTTTTTCAAATGGAATTTAATCTTTTCACTACCAACTTTAAGTTCTATAGTCCCTTCTCCACAATCAATTATAGCTCTAACGGTATTCAAGAAAGGTCTACCAAGAATGATAGGAATGTCATGTTCTTCATCCATTTCAAGCACATAGAAATCAACGGGCACATAGAATTCTCCTACCTTAATAGGCACATCTTCTAGAATTCCCTTAGGACATCTAGATGATCTATCGGCTAATCTTAGACTAATGGTAGTAGGAGTCAATTCACCCATGTCTAATCTCTTAAAGAGCGAAAATGGCATCAAAGATATACTTGCTCCTAAATCACACAATGCCCTAGCAACATTCACATCACCAATAGCAATAGGAATTGTAAACGAACCATGATCAAGTGACTTCCTAGGCATGTTATCTTGAATAATAGCACTACAATTAGCATCTAAAGCCACATGATCACTTTCAAGAAGTCTACGCTTATTAGAAAGAAATTCTTTTAAGAACTTAACATAGGAAGGCATTTGAGCAAGTACCTCAACAAATGGAATTGTGACATTGATCTTCCTTAGGATTTCCATGAACCTCTTTCCATTTGCATCTTCCTTTTGTCTCCTTAGCCTTTGGGGAAATGGGACCTTGGGAACATAAGGAGGTGGCTCCTTATAGGTAGGCTCTTCTTCCACTTCTTTTTCCTTGGCTTTGGAGGAGTTTCATCCTTTCTTTCAACTTCCTTGCCTTTCTTTGAGTCCTTAACAACCTCCATTGGTTTAGGATCCTCTAACTCTTTCCCTCCTCTCAACGTGATTGCATTGATTGTCTCGGAAGAGTTGACATCCGGTTGAGAGGGGAGTTTCCCTTGATACCTTTGACTAGATGATGAGGCTTGTTGAGCAATTTGTGTCTCAAGCATCTTGGTATGTGCATGGAGTTGATCAAATTTCTGCTCCATCTTTTGAAATATCATATGAGTATCCTTTTGTTGTGTCTCAAGCATCCTTTGTTGTTGAGCTTGTGTGCGGCCATTTGTGCCATCAAAGCAATCAAAGGATTATCATCATTCGATGGTTGTGGAGGCTTGTCCTCTTGCCTTTGCACATATCCTTGTCCTTGGTTTCCACTTTGGTAATCTCTTCTAGGGTAAGTACTTCCTCCTTGATAGTTGTTCCTTTGTTGTGGAGGAATGTAACTTGAAGAGGTTTTGCCTTGTATTGTTTTGTGGAGGCCTCTCATTGCTTGGAGGTGTAGGCCTTCTAGGGAAGTTAGGGTCCTCATGAAACCGAACTTGTTGATTTTGGGATCTAGGTTGATAGAGGATGGATTGAGGCACTTGATATCCTCTATCTTGGTTCCTATTGACATAGCTCACTTCTTCAAACTCCTCTTGCTTCGAATGACAACTTTGATCCTCCTCAATTTGATGAACATCCTTTCTCCTATTGTTCATGTTAAAGTTCCCGAGGCTTTGAGCTAAAGAATTTACGGTTTTTGCCAAAGAGTTGAAATCTTCCTTAGTTACGGACTTGGAGGATTGTTCCTTGTCTTCTTCTTCAAATAATTTCTATCGCCTCCCCATTGATGGCTATTCCTTGCAAGCTTTTCTATGATCTTGATCCATTAAGTTCCTTGCTTCTTGATCCATTCCATCATAGTAACTTTGAAGCAATTGCCATTTGTTGAATCCATGGTGAGGGCATTCTCTTTATAGCTCCTTAAATCTCTCAGAAGCCTCATAGAAAGTCTCATCATCCATTTGAGTAAATTGAGTAATCTCGTCTCGAATTTTCTTTGTCTTCACGGGAGGGAAGAATTGCATCAAAAACTCTTGGGCTAGATCCTCCCATGTCCTAAATGTGTTCGGCTCATGGCTCATTAACCAATCTTTAGCTTTGCCACTTAGAGAAAATGGAAACACCTTCATATAAACATATTCTTGTTTGATCCCCGGGACTTTATAGGTTCTACATAGCTCCGTAAATTGTGCAAGGTGAGAATTTGGGTTTCCATACCCATCAAATTGTGAAGAAGCAACCATATGTAGGAATGCAGATTTAACTTCAAACTCATTATCCTCCTCTTCGGGCATATATATTGGCGATCCATAGTGACCAATTGTTGGAGCACTGTAGGTTCCGACGGGTCTCTCTCCTTGTTCAATCATAGGGTGTCTTGATGGTCTAGGTTGGTTGTTTTGTTGATGATCCATTAGCAAGGTTTGTTGAAGATTAGGTCTAGTATCGGGAATGGCGGTTAAGGGAGTAGGATTGTCGTTTGATGAACTCGATGCTTTGGCTTGGGCTCTCTTTTTGTGTGCTCTTGTTGTCATTCACCACACCTAACACAATCAAGAGAGTGCTTAGGAAAGAACAAACGACTAAAGGCAATACTAGAAATAGCTACGCAAGCAATAAGTGCAAACAAACAAAAGAAAACTAGAGTGAATTAGACAAACAAAAGTAATGCAAACTAGCTAACAATCCTAAGAACTCATCCCCGGCAACAGTGCCATTTTGACGTGTAGTATATAGTGGAGATTTTAAATCCTAACACGGCAAACGAAATTTGTAAATCTAGGAGACCTAGAGTCGAATCCCTAGAGATGAGTTAGAATTGATCAACTAGTTTTAGCTACTTAATGATTTGCCTAACATAAAAGTTTGGGGGAATTTGTGAAAGGTTGTGATATTTTGAAGAATTAAAATGCAAACTAAAGGTGATTAAGGATCTATGGTCCCTAGGCTTCAACATATATGGAGATGACAATCAATCATTCAACATTTAATGAATAGAATTTGATTAGACTAGTTTATTTATGAACATTAATCCTAAGTTCAACTTTCATTCCATCCTTAGGACGAAGAGGTTCATCTATATGGAGGCCTCAATCTTTCAATCTATTGGCACTCCCTTAGATAATGGACTCTTCCTCAATCTTTCAATCCATTGGAAGAGTTAACATCACCTAGGTCAAGTAAACTAGTCATCTAACTCAATCCTACACTTTCATGTCAAGATCAAAGTAGATTATTCATGAAGGCTATCTAATCAACTTAATATCAACTTTCATTGCATATATCATTGATTAGGTTCAATTAATTACGCTTAAGCATTTTAACAAACACTTAATGTGCAACATATTATAGATGTAGCCAATGCACAAAATTCACATCAAAATTCATTGCATAACAAATTAATCATCATCCAAATACATGCATGCAACCTAGGAATCCTATGGATCCCTAACCAATCACTTCTCACTACTCATACTAGAAATGAAAGCAACAACAATAGAAATGTATGAAAACATGAAATTAATTGCGAACTAGAGTAGTATGGGAGGTATTTATGCTTGATCTTGACTCCAAAGTCTTCAATTCCACACAAAAGCTCTTGATCTTCAAAAATCAAATTTCTAGGGTTTGGAGTCGAGTTCCGAAGTCAAGGCCCTGAGTTTGAAATGGTCAAAAAGTTTATATACTCGGTGGTCCTGTCCCTAACAAATAAGTCCTCGCCGAGCAGAATAATTGGGGGAAAATCTGCTCGGCCGACTTGAATTCCCTCTGGCCGAGCAGGTTTGAACATGGCGTGGTTTTGGTCCTCGGCTGACCAACTTGTGCTTGGCAGGGTTGTTCTTGGTCAGCCCGAGCAGTATTGTACTCGGCCGGAGGAAAAATCAGTGAGCACTGTTGTATCAATCCTTGTTTACTCCTGGGCCGAGCAGAAGTGTCCTCGACCGAGCAAATTTCCTTTGATCTCTTCAGGTGTGATCCCCTGCTGTAGTTGGTTGGGCACATCCTTCATGGGCCGAGCAGATCATGTTGTGCAGCATCTGAGGAGGGTTGCATACTTGGTAGGCCGAGCAGATTTTGCATGGGAATTTCTGCTCGGCCGAGGTGATCTCTAGTCACTTTAGCTCAGATTCCTCAGCTGACTTGATCAGCTCGCCACCTTCTGGGACTTGCTCGGTTGGACTTGAGGTTTGCTCGGGAGAGTAGAATCTCCTCTTAGGCACTTGACTTGAATTTTCATCCATTTTGCTCCATTTTGTGCTTTGTACTCTCTTTGACAAAGTTTGAATAAAATCTACATAAAACACAAAAGAGTATCAAATTCTTCACAAAATAATCAAAAATTAGCAAGAATCAAGCACAAGAAGTGTACAAATACTTGCGAATTTGCACACTTATCATGATTCTTTAGGATCCGCTTGGTATCTTGCACAAATTCCAACTGAGCAGCATATATCTGGTCTTCTTGTAGTCAAATATAACAGAATTCCTATCATGCTTCTATACAGAGTCTGGTCAACAATTGTTCCTGCTTGATCCTTCGTCATTTTGATCTAAATCGCAGCAGGCGTCTTCTTATGACGTGCTTTATCGAGCCCAAACCTCTTAACCAGATTACTTGCATACTTGCTTTGTGAGATAAAGATAACTTCACCAATCTGTGTCACCTGCAGATCAAGAAAATATGTCATCTCTCCTACCATGATCATATGAAATTCACTCTGCATCTGAGACACAAAATGACCAGTGAGATACTTCTGATTTGCACCAAATACTATATCATCCACGTAGATTTGTGTCACAATAAAGTGCTGCACATCACGCTTGACAAACAGAGTTTTGTCTACTCCCCCTCGCTCATAGCCATGGTTGAGAAGAAACACTGTAAGACGCTCATGCCATGCTCCGGGCGCCTGGCGAAGTCCATATAGAGCTTTCTTCAGCTTGTAAACATGATCTGGATAATGCGGATCCTCAAATCCCTTTAGTTGTGCCACATACACCTCCTCATTCAGATTTCCATTCAGAAAAGCACTCTTCACATCCATCTTGTGCAGCTTGAACTTTAGATGACATGATACGGCTAACAGCAATCTAATTGCTTCAAGTCTAGCCACCGGAGCAAATGTTTCATCAAAGTCGACTCCTTCCACTTGAGTGTATCCTTGAGCCACGAATCTTGCCTTATTCCGAGATATATGCCCTTTCTCATCTGACTTATTCTTCAAAATCCATTTTGTTCCAATAATATTGACTCCTTTTAGACACGGCACTAGATCCCAGACTTGATTGCGCTCAAACTCTCCCAGTTCTTCTTGCATTGCAACTACCCAGTACTCGTCGTTCAGTGCTTCTTTAACATTCTTTGGTTCAACATTCGACATGAGACATGTTTCTCTTTTTTCCAATCTAGCAAAATCTATCTTTTTGCGTGTAGTGACCCTTGGTGCAAACGGATCTCCAATAACAGTAGTTACCGGATGATTCTTCTGAATCTTAGCAGCAGGTGTTCTGTGTGGTGATGGATTATCTGGGGTCTCTGATTCTGGTTCTGAATCAAGGTGTTCATCAGCATGGTCTTTTTGTTGTTGGTCCTCAGGTACAGCAGGTTCCTCTATACTTTTCGGAGTAGGTGCAAGGTCCTCATTTCTGTCCTTTTCTTCAACATCTTTGATAATCACATTGTAACTTTCCATGATCATTCTGGTCTGAGGCAGATACACTCGGTACGCTTTTCTCTTGGTAGAATATCACACAAATTCTCCTTGCTTTCCCCTTACATCAAGTTTTTGCTTGTACACACAATCATCTAAAACAAAACATGTGCTTCCAAATATGTGAAAATATTTAAATGATGGTTTTTTACCTTTCCACATTTCGTAGCAGGTTTTTCTGGTTCCTAATCGTAGCAGATTTTTGTTCTGAATGTAACAAGCTGTGTTCATAGCTTCTGCCCATAACACACTTGACACTCCTTTTGCATGAATCATGACTCGGGCCATCTCTTGTATCGACCAATTCTTCCTCTCTGTTACACCATTCTGATGAGGTATAATTGCTGCAACTTATTGATGTGATATTCCATTTCCTTTGCAAAATGTATCCATATCTTCATTTTCAAACTCTTTCCTGTGATCACTTCTGATTGCTTTTAGTTGTTTTTCTCTTTCTCTTTGTAACTTCAGAATAAGATAACTTATCTCTTCAACTGTGTCTGACTTGTTCCGGAGAAATATTATCCAAGTGTATATGGAATAATCATGTATCACCATCAGAGCATATCTTTTTCCTACAAGCTTTCTACTTGCATGAGTCCCATTCAATTCGTGTGTACGAGTTCCAGTATTCGACTGGTGTTGATCTGATATGTGCGTTTGTGTGTAGATTTCACCATCTTGCAATCTTCCACTCCCCACACACTACCTCTGAGTCACTTTTTAGATCAGGAATTCCTCGAACCAGTCCCTCTTTAGCCACTAGTTTTGGTGCTTTGTAGTGAATGTGACCCAGTCTTCTGTGCTTTAGAGTTAGTTCTTCTTGCTTCGACATGAAACATGCTGTCTCATCTTGGTTCATGCTCAGTAAATAGCAATTGTTAGCCTTTTTGCTTCCTTCCTTATCACGTTATTCTGAGTAAAGGTCACCTTCATGCTGTCTCTTGGCTGGAACGAACACCGTGTCACCATTCTCCTTTCTTGCTCCACACCCTATTCTGAGATTATTGATAGAACACTTTTGTATGCTGTTTTAGGTCCTTTACACTGCTTAGAATTCTAACATATTTAGTATAAGATTACGCTTTTGGTATAGTTTTGTATCTCAGGTTTACCAGAAGAGTTAGAACAAAACTGCAACAAGAAGGCTGAATCTCGGAACAAAAGAACAACAAAGTTGACAAGAGCCAAAAGACCAACGAGCGCGCGAGAAGTGTAGCACGCGAGTATGAGTCGCGCACTGCAGAGCTAGACGATGACGTCAGCAATCAGCGACAAATCCGGAGTGATGACGTCATCACGCGTAAAGAATATTTCTAAGTTCAGTTTTTCGGAGATCAAGAAATTCCCAAAGCTGATTTTTAGAGATAAAGATATTTTCCAAGTCTGTTTTTTGGAGATAAAGATATTTTCCAGGTCTGATTTTTAGAGATAAGGATGATCTCCCATATATTTTCTTGCCTAATTATTCGTGGAAACCCTAGAAGGCAAGAGTATAAATACAAAGCTTCAAGAAAATCACAAAAAAAGAGACTTAGAGCGATTCTGAGCCGAAGAGCGGAATTTGAAGAGGAGATTGCAGAGCTGCCGGCGCAAGATTGAGACGCACGACTGACGATGCGCAATCAGGCTATAGTTTCAATAGTTGTTGTTTTTCATATAAACTTTGAGATGAATATGTTCAGCATGTCTAGCTAACTTTCTGAATTCAGTTTAGACTTTGAATTATGAATAATATGTTTTGAGGTTTATTCTTAATGCATGACCTTTTAGTATTATTACTCCGAGCAAACTTGCAAGATAACTAGTTTAGATAGTTAGGCGAAGCCTTTACCCGCAAACCTAACTATAGACTCTATTATCTAACGTTAAACTATCAGAGGTACGTTACAGTGAATGATATGAGTAGCACTAGAATAGTTAATCACTACCTTTACCGGATTCCTGGTTAATTAGACTAGGTTGGGTAGTAATATCATATGGACCTTTACCGGAATATATGTGTAAGTTATTGATAAAGTGCTTTTGTACGCTACTTTAAGTCCGTTACACTGTGTGTATTCTGACATATTTTAGTATAAGATTACACTTTTGGTGTAGTTTTGTATTACAAGCTGATTAGAAGAGTTAGAACAAAAACGCAACAAGAATGCTGAAATTCGGAGCAAAAGGCAACAAGGTGACTACAAAGGACAAAAGACCGCGCGCAAGCATGGGTCGCGCAGAGGACAGCAAAACAATGACGTCAGCAAACAACGAGATATTCGGAAAGATGACGTCATCACACGCAAAGAATATTTCTAAGTTCGGTTTTTGGAGATCAAATATTTCCTAAGCTGATTTTTAGAGATAAAGATGATTTCCTACAGATATTCTTGCCTAAATATTCGTGGAAACCCTAGGAGGCAAGACTATAAATACAAAGCTTCATGGAAATCACAAGTGTGCGTACTTGGAGAAAAGACCAGAATTCCGGCCGAGCAGTGCGCGCGAGCTGTCACGCGAGCCTGACGATGCACCACTCAGATTTGTCTTGTTATTTTAGTTGTTCTATAATTATTCTTGAGATGTATTCACTCAGTATGAGTAGCTAAACTCACTGAACTCGGTTTGGATTTGAAACTATGAATTATATGCTTTGAGGTTTTGTTCTTAATTGCATGATAAGTTTAGTAATATTATTCCAAGCTCAATTGCATGATAATTAGGTTAGACAATTAAGCGAAGCCTTGCACCGCAAACTTAGTTGTAGAATCTATTATCTATCGTTAAACTATCAGAAGTACGTGACTGTGAATGGTAGGAGTGACACTATAATAGGCAATAGCTACCTTGACCGGATTCGTTGTTGACTAGACTAGGTTGAGTAATAATATCATACAGACTTTGACCGGAATGTATGTGTAGGTTATTAAGCTGTGACAGGACCTTAACCTACGTGAACATTATATCATGTATCTTTAGTAACCGAGGATAAACATAGAAATTCATAGTGAAGAATCTGAACCGAGCTCATCTCTTGCATTGTTAGAAACACCTTTTATACTTGCTGTCTGTGTGTGCGCCAGTTGTACTTGCGCAACAGTTTTCTTTCTTTTTCTTGTTTTCACTCACAACCCCAATCTTTAGTTTGTAGTTAAAAGACGACTTCTCACCGTTCCCTGTGGATTCGACCCCAGCTTACCAAGACTATACTAGTAGGAGAGCTGGGACAAATTTGCAGCACTCAATGACGTGCTCGTCAAATTTTGGCGCCGTTGCCGGGGAGCGGCTAGAGAAGTTTTCTTTTCTTTCCTTTGTTATTTACTTTTTGTTTTCTTATATAAAAATCCAAAAAAATAGTTGCGTTTAATTTAGCTGTTGTTTTTGTTTTGTATGGAAGATTTTGGTGAGAACAGTGTAATCAACAGAAGAAGAGAGACTCCAGACGCACCAGTGCGCAACGCCGAGAACATCTTTGCTCGCCTACACCCAGCTGAACTCGAGGAAATTAGAAGAGAAGTACGCAGGGATTTAGAGTTTAGAATGGATGCTGAGTTACCAAGGAATGACAACCTGCCTCTGAACAATATGGATGTACGCGCGCCACCACCTGTCGCGCGCGTACCTGCTCAACCTGTGGTGCGACGCACCATCAAAGAGATGTCAGCTCTGCAAGCCGTTAACCAACCCTGGTGCATCGTGCTACCTCCTGATGGACACTTCGAGCGGCGGACTCAGCTTGTACACTACATACCAAAGTTTCACGGTATGGCTAGTGAGGACCCAGTGAAGCACGTACGAGAGTTCGCGGCCATTTGTGAGAATATGAGGAATGGGAACGAGAACCCAGAATTGCTGAAACTTAGAGCCTTCCCATTCTCACTTTGTGATTCAGCGAGACAGTGGTTGATGGGGCTAGCTCCGATATCAATAGGGACATGGCCCGAGTTACAAGAACGGTTCTTAGACAAATTCTATCCCGCGGCCAAGGTATCATTACTTCGTAGAGAGTTAGCCGCGCCAAAGCAGTTGCACGGAGAGTCACTATCTGAGTATTACGAGCGGTTCAGGGAACTAGAGGCGAACTGCTGCAACCACGGACTCCCGCAACATGTGCTGATAGAGAACTTCCTCAAAGCACTAACTGAGATGGAACTCAGGTTGTTGAATGCGTGCGCAGGAGGCAACGTGAGGAATATGTACCCAGAGGATGTTTGGAAGCTGATAGAAGACACTGCAGACCTAGTCAGATATCAAGTGTCCCTAGAGAACAATCGCACCAGATCATTACATCAAGTAGACGTAACCGGAGAGATCAAGGAACTGAAGGATATGATGCAGAAGTTGATGATGAAGCAGAACGCCAATATTAGAACTTGTGAGTTTTGTCACGCCACAGATCACCAGACTGACGCGTGCCCCACCCTAGGGTGGAATAATGGACAAGCTAGGCAAGGACAGCCTAGATTTGGTTTGGCTGAGAACGGGTTCAGTTGGAAGTATGGCGTGCACAACCTAATGCACCAGCTGGCGCGCGACTTACGCGCCAGCGACTTCTTACACCCCACCACACAAATGCGCTGATGGACCAGCACAATACAACCAGCAGCCGAGGAAATCACTAGAAGAAATAGTTGGTCAGTTAACCGAGACTGTGCGAAAAAATGAAGAGCAGAACGATAAGCGATCCAAGTTGATAGAAAACCAGCTCACTCAGATCGCCACTGCAGTAAATGAGTTAAAGGCTAGTGATGGCAATCTGCCCTCTCAGGTTATTCAGAACCCGAAAGGAAGTATCAACATGGTTCAGATGGACGCGCCACACCCAGACAGTACTAGCGCGCCAGTTGATACATGCGCTACTGATAGCCCAGAAGAGCTGAACACAGAATTAGTCATCGCACCAGTCTTCACACGCACCGACTCTGACGCACCAGAACAGAAGGATGATATCATGCTGAATGATTTCCAAGCAAGCTTGAAGTTATGTTTGGCTCCAGATCTACCAGAAAAGCTTGCTGATCCGGGAACGTTCACCATTCCATGCACCATTGGAGATACGTTTGCTACTGAATGCATGCTCGATTTAGGGGCCTCGGTAAATTTGCTACCTTATTCGTTATATTCCGCGTCATCTATGGGACCCCTAGAACAGACAGATATTGGTCTATTACTTGCGGACAACTCATGGACCGAAGCCAAAGGTAAGATAAAGGATGTTTTGACACATGTCGGTGGACTTAAGCTTTTAGCAGACTTCTACGTGGTAGATATGAACAAGCCGAACACTGAGTCAAGAGAAACAGTTTTGCTCGGCCGACCATTCATGAGAACCGCAAAAGCATGCATCGACGTTGGCAGTGGTATCGTGACACTACAAGATAAGAAGAGCAAACTCAGATTAGACGTCATAAACCGAATCAGATTATCTGAAAAACGAATAGAAGAAAACCAAATCAAGATCAGAAACAAAATTGCTACATCTAGACTGACGCACTCTGAGATGTTGCACGCCAATCAGAAGTTGATGCCTGTTGCGCGCCAGAACAATATTAAAAGCAAACCACCAGATAAGAAGATCAAAGAGCGAGGTAGGGAGCAGTGTGATACTTGGGACCAGCACAGGAATGCAGAGAAGGTGCGCAGAATGGTGCTACAGAACAGAGGTGCGAGACTCAAGGACGCGCGAGAGTTAACCTGCGCACAGACTAGCGCATCCGAAAGGACTAACACGCGAGACTTCACGCTTTCTATTTCTCTTCCCTCAGATCATATTAATTACGTTTTATCTACTGATACTAACGCGCTTGAATTTGTGCCATGCAGAAAAGATGATACTATGAAATAAGGCAAAAATTCAAGTGTGGGGGAGGAGGGCCGTGCACCATTAGTGCACATTTGCGTCGAGCTAACGACGTTAAACAAAACACTCGTCGGAAGGTACTCCGACAAACTTAACTTAGATTATTTTCGTTTGTTTTTGTGTGTTTAGTTTTTGTTTAGTTTAGTTGTAGTTTTAGTTTTAGGTTTAGTTTTAGTTAGGCCCATGTAGTTTTGGGCCATGCATGCATGTGGGCTTTTTGTGCTAAAAATATGTAATGTGGAGTTCATTTTGTGTCACTTTTCACTTTCAACTTATCTCACTAAACACAAAATCCCCAAAGCCACCAAAGCCACCGCCGACCGCCGCCACCGCCAAACCTAGAATCGACCAAATTTTTACTAGAACGCAGATCTCAACAAAGGTAATCCACAGTCAAAATTTCAGTTGATTTGGATACGTTTTGGAGGATCAATTTTGCAGTAGAAAATTTGAGATCTTGATCTGCGTAGCGCTCGCGCGTGACAGGACACGCGCGCCAGTTCAGTTTGTGTGGATCATTCGGAAAAACTAGACTTTGAGATCAAGTACAGGATGTACAGTAGGTGCGAGGTGTTACCCACGATTTTTGTTGACGAGGAGTTCCTCCGAGAGATGGGACTTTACGAAGAAGTGCACGCGGCCTTTGCCGCCACCGGATGGGAATCCTTCATGGAGTTGTCCTCGGATACTGACGTTGAGGACACACTCGAGTTCCTCGCATCATATGAAGGGCTGGCTAATCGGATTAGGTACCGCCATAGGGGCGTGTACTATAAGGCTGCGCCATCCCAGTTTGGCGCAGTTATGGGCTTGGACAGGATGCCCGGGGCAGAGGTTGACAAGCACACAGACCAGGAAGCATGGGAAGATGGGACTGATGGCAGCAGGCCATATGCTGGAGGAAGGAGCCTCGGCACAGAATTGCTGGATCCGAAGATGTTTTATCTTCAGAGGCTGATTTCCCACTCCATACTAGGGCGCAACAATGGATCACAGCTCCCGGGGCTTATGGATATGGAGATCCTGAAGGGTCTCTACTATGGCAAGAAGGTGCGCTACACGCGCCTGCTCACCAGCTATTGGGAAGCTGTGAGCATGAAGGGCCCGCTGCTCTGCGGAGGACTAATCACGCACTTCTTGCGTGCGCTGCACATGGAGCCATGGACGGAGGAACACACAATCATACGGGTTGAATTTCTAACGCGTCAGAAGATGCGTCTCTACAAGGGTATTAAGGTTCGCGCGGATGGTACCGCATACTGGAGTTACAGGCCCGGATTGGAGAATGTCAGGGCTGCGCCAGAGGTAGTGCGCCAGTGCCTGTGGCGCCTAGAAGGAGCCGACGCAAGTCTGAGCGTGCGCAAGCAGAATCTAGCGCACGAGGGAGTGGCGCGCCAGAGCCACAGTTTCAAGTTGATGAACGCTGGGAGTTTAACGCCCAGCGAGTTATGGAATATATGGCGCCACAGGGTGCCAATCTGAACCTGATGCTGCCCAGAGGATGGCGTGCTGGAGATCTGATTCCGGAAGGGTACGAGCTGCAGAGCGAAGATCCAATTGAAGAACTCTCCCGGTCTTTTTCTACTTCATTCTAAATGTTTTGTAATCGGTGTCTTAAACTATTTCGGTGAATGTTTTAAGTTCTGTTTTAAAACACATGTTCTTATTTGGTGCTTTAAATTTAATCGGTGTTTTAAATGACTCGGTGGGTGGCTATATTCTGAACTGTGTTTATAATCGGTGCAAAATTTTTACATGCAAGCATTACTATTGCCTTCTTTACTACTTATGCAAATCGTGAGGACACGTTTTTGTTTAAGTGTGGGGGCGTAGTACATCTATCTTAGGAATAGATTAGGAGTAGTTTAGGTTAAATTTTTCGTTTTTTTTGTTTAAGATAAACTGAATGTGAACATCTCAAGAGGTAATTGCGCGCAAGAAACATTGGCGTGCGCAACCTGTGTGCGTACTCGCGCACCTGTGGTAAATTGTGCTTATATGACATATTCTGAATTTTTGTTAATTTTTTCGAATTTTGTGTGTCTCTTGAATGGAATAAAGAGGGATGTGGAGTTGATAGAAATGTCCTAAAGAAGCAGTCGATCGAACAGTTTTGAGGATCGGGTGTATGGTTTTGAGTATTCGTGGAGGTTGGTACTTCGCGGTCAAAGGAATAAGAGCAAGCTCAGTCACGCAG
Organism: Sedum album; assembly: GCA_006409495.1. NCBI lineage: Eukaryota > Viridiplantae > Streptophyta > Magnoliopsida > Saxifragales > Crassulaceae > Sedum > Sedum album. The sequence continues at coordinate 67,195 of QZGG01000732.1, forward strand.
ATGCCAAAGGCGAAAACCCTAATGGCGTGACGAGACGGGAAAACAGACCGTCTTCGCTGAAGTTAATCGCTCAGGAAGGGGCGCGCGGTTGCAAACGCGCGGCCTGACTTGCGCGCGACTGGTCAGAAGCAAGAGCAGGGCATGATTCCATAGCTGCTATCCGAAGGCCATGATTGGAAACCGTTCTAGGGAAAAAGTAAGACCCGGACCAGAGAAAAGAAAGTATTCAATTCACAGTTAAAGCTCAAAAGGCCGAAACAATGAAAAGAAGAAATTGTGCAACAAAAGTTATAAATCTGTCCGAGAACAAACAGTGAAGCGTCGAAGACGTAAGCTCAGAAACCCTAAAGCGCGAATCAATCACGCACCAGAGGAAGCGAATACGAGTAACCATACAATTGAGAATCAAGAAGAATTCGGAGACCGGTGCTTAAACAGGACTATCTCCCAATCATCCGAATTGATATGCATTCCACAAGAGAGGTAACACAAGGTTTGAATTAATAACTTAAATCAGTTTTGTGTTGTGTAATCACAGTTGCGCAGGTTATGTGAGTGACGCATACGAGTGGCGTAGTAAGTCCAACATTCACGCATGCTGATAGAGTGTAGTTGTACGCTACTTTAAGTCCTTTACATTGCTCATATTCTAACATATTTCAGTATAAGATTACGCTTTGGTGTAGTTTTGTATCTCAGGTCTAAAAGATGAGTTAGAACGAAAACGCAACAAGAAGGCTGATTTCCAGAACAAAAGACAACAACTTGACAACAAGGACAGAAGACCACTAGCGCGCGAGCACTATGGCGCGCGAGTGTGGGTCGCGCAGAAGACAGCAAAACGGTGACGTCAGCAGATAGCGAGATATTTGGGACGATGACGTCATCACGCGCTAAAGATATTTCTAAGTTCGGTTTTTGGAGATTTAATATTTCCTAAGCTGATTCTTAGAGATATAGATGATTTCCTACAGATATCCTTGCCTAAATATTCGTGGAAACCCTAGGAGGCAAGGCTATAAATATAAAGCTTCATGGAAATCACACACACGCGTACTTAGAGAGCTGAACACGCCGCAGACGGCTCAGAGCAGAATTCCGACGCGCGCAAGCTGTCACGCGAGCCTGACGACGCACCATACAGATTTGTCTTGTTATTTTAGTTGTCTTTAATTATTCTTGAGATGTATTCATTCAGCATGAGTAGCTAAACTCACTGAACTCGGTTTGGATTTTGATCTATGAATAATATGTTTTGAGGTCTTGTTCTTAATTTGCATGATTAAGTTTAGTATTATTATTCCGAACTCAATTGCATGATAATTAGGTTAGACAATTAAGCGAAGCCTTGCACCGCAGACTTAGTTGTAGAATCTATTATCTATAGTTAAACTATCAGAAGTACGTGACTGTGAATGATAGGAGTAACACTAGAATAGGCAGTAGCTACCTTGACCGGATTCGTTATTGACTAGACTAGATTGAGTAATAATATCATACAGACTTTGACCGGAATGTATGTGTAGGTTATTAAGCTGTGACAGGACCTTAATCTACGTGGACAATTATATCATGTACCATTAGTGACCGAGGATAAACATAGAATTCATAGTGAAGAATCTGAACCGAGCTCATCTCTCGCATAGTTATTTGCATCTTTTATACTTGCTTTCTGTGTGTGCGCCAGTTGTACTTGCGCAGCAGTTTTTCTTTCTTTTAATTGTTCTCACGCACAACCCCAATTCTTTAGTTTGTAGTTGAAAAGAGACTTCCACCGTTCCCTGTGGATTCGACCCCAGCTTGCCGATACTATACTAGTAAGGAGAGTCGGGACAAATTTGCAGCACTCAACGACGTGCTCGTCAAATTTTGGCGCCGTTGCCGGGGAGCGGCTAGAGAAGTTTTCTTTTCCTTTTTTCTTTTTGTTATTTACTTTTCGTTTTCTTAAACAAAAAATCCAAAAAAAAATTAGTTACGTTTAATTTAGCTGTTGTTTTTGTTTTGCATGGAAGATTTTGGTGAGAACAGTGTGATAGGCAGACGCATGGACAACACGCCAGACGCGCCAGGGCGCAACGCCGATAACGTCTTTGCTCGCCTACACCCTGCCGAACTCGATGCACTCAGAAGAGAACTACGCAGAGACCTAGAGTTCAGAGGGGATGCTGAATTGCCGAGACAGGACAACCAGCTGAATAATAATGTGGACGTACGTGCGCCACCACCTGTCGCGCGCGTACCTGCACCACCTGTGGCGCGACGCACCATCAAAGAGATGTCTGCTCCTCAGGCGGTTAATCAGCCATGGTGCATCGTACTGCCCCCAGATGGTCACTTTGAGCTGCGGACTCAACTTGTTCACTACATACCAAAATTCCATGGTATGGCTAGTGAGAACCCAGTAAAGCACGTACGAGAGTTCGCGGCCATCTGCGAGAACATGAGGAATGGGAACGAGGATCCAGAGTTGCTGAAGTTGAGAGCTTTCCCATTCTCTCTATGTGATTCAGCTCGACAATGGTTAATGGGGCTAGCTCCGGGGTCAATAAGGACTTGGCCCGAGTTACAAGAACGGTTCCTAGACAAATTCTATCCTGCGGCCAAGGTATCGTTACTACGAAGAGAGCTAGCTGCCCCGAAGCAGTTGCACGGTGAGTCATTGTCCGAATATTATGAGCGGTTCAGGGAACTTGAAGCGAACTGCTACAATCATGGACTCCCGCAACACGTGTTGATAGAGAACTTCCTCAACGGACTAACTGAGATGGAACTCAGGTTGTTGAACGCTTGCGCAGGAGGCTAGGTTGAGTAATAATATCATACAGACTTTGATAGGAATGTATGTGTAGGTTATTAAGCTGTGACAGGACCTTAACCTACGTGAACATTATATCATGTATCTTTAGTAACCGAGGATAAACATAGAAATTCATAGTGAAGAATCTGAACCGAGCTCATCTCTTGCATTGTTATAAACACCTTTTATACTTGCTGTCTGTGTGTGCGCCAATTGTACTTGCGCAACAGTTTTCTTTCTTTTTCTTGTTTTCACTCACAACCCCAATCTTTAGTTTGTAGTTAAAAGACGACTTCTCACCGTTCCCTATGGATTTGACCCCAGCTTACCAAGACTATACTAGTAGGAGAGCCGGGACAAATTTGCAGCACTCAATGACGTGCTCGTCAGTTATTAAGCCTTTAACGGACCTTAGCTTACGTGAACAATTTGTCATAGATCTTTAGAAACCTGTGATAAACATAGAAATTCATAGTGATAAGCCTAACCTGAGCTCATCTCTTGTTTATTGTCTAAACCTCGTATTGCATTCAGCGCGCCATTAGTACTTGCGCTTCTGTTTCTTATTTTGTTCACTCACATTCACAAACCCCAATTTTAGTTTGTAGATAAAAGATGACTTCCCACCGTTCCCTGTGCATTCGACCCCTACTTGTCGAGACTATACTAAGGAGGAGAGGGATAAATTTACAGCACTCAACGTCGGGGAACGCGTCAAGAGAAGTTTTCTTTTCTTTTCTTTTTGTATTTATTTTGTTATATTCTTTCTGTTATTTATAGAAAAATCCAAAAAAAATAGTTACGTTTAATTTAGCTGTTGTTTTTGTCTGTGCATGGAAGCTAGTGGTGAAAATAGTGTGATCGGCAGAAGAATAGAGACATCAGACGCGCCAGCGCGCAACGCCGACATCCTGTTCGCTAGAATCCACCCCGCTAAGTTAGAAGCCATCAGAAGAGAGGTTCAGAGAGACTTTGAGTTTAGAATGGCTACAGAAGCACAGAGGAACGACAACCAGCTACTGAATAATATGGATGTATGCGCGTCACCACCTGTCGCGCGCGTACCTGCGCAACCAGTGGCGCGGCGCACCATTAAGAAGATGTCTGCTCCTTAAGCGGTCAATCAACCTTGGTGCATCGTGCTACCTCCGGATGGTCACTTCGAATTGAGGACCTAGCTTGTTCACTACATACCAAAGTTCCATGGTATGGCTAGTGAGAATCCGGTTAAGCACATGAGAGAGTTCGTGGCCATCTGCGAGAACATGAGGAGTGGGAACGAGGATCCGGAGCTGCTGAAGTTAAGAGCGTTACCCTTCTCATTGTGTGAGTCAGCTAGACAGTGGCTGATGGGCTAGCACCAGGATCTATCAGGACATGGCCCGAGTTGCAGGATAGGTTTTCGGATAAATTTTATCCTGCGACCAAGGTCTCGTTACTAAGAAGGGAGCTAGCCGCGCCAAAACAACTGCATGGGGAGTCACTATCCGAGTATTATGAGCGGTTCAGGGAACTTGAAGCGAACTGCTACAACCACGGACTCCCACAACACGTATTGATCGAGAACTTCCTCAATGGACTTACTGAGATGGAACTCAGGTTGCTGAATGCTTGTGTAGGAGGCATTGTGAGGAATATGTACCCGGAGGATGTTTGGAAGTTGTTAGAGGATACGGCGGACCAAGTCAGATATCAGGTATCCCTAGATAATAACCGCGCACGTTCTTTTCATCAAGTGGATGTTACTGGAGAGATCAAGGAGCTTAAAGAGATGATGCAAAGACTGATGATGAAACAGAGCACCGATACCAGACCATGTGAGTTGTGTCACGCAACAGAACATCAGACCGATGTGTGTCCCACCCTATTCGAAGAACAGGCAAATGTAAATGCAATAGAAGGGTGGAACAATGGACAGACTAGGCAAGGACAGCCTAAGTTTGGATTAGCTGAGAACGGGTTCAGTTAGAAAGCCGAGTAAAATTTTTAGAGACCGCGTGCTCACTGGCGCGCGCAACCTAATGCTCCTACTGGCGCGCGACCTTATGCGCCAGCTGCTTCCTACAACCCGCCGCACAAACGCGCTGAAGGGCCAGTGCAGAATAACCAGCAACCGAAAAGATCACTTGAAGACATTGTGGATCAGTTGGCTGAAACCGTGCGAAAGAATGATGAGAAAAAAGAGAAGCGCTTCACTCTCATTGAAAATCAGTTAACACTAATCTCTGCAACAGTAACCGAGTTCGCAACAAAAAGGAAAGCAGCTAAAGCCAATTCGCAGAATGGTGTCAATGCGGTGTTACTCAGATCAGGCAGAGAGACATCTGGCGCGCCAGTGGTTACTCGTGCAAGAAAAAGTGCGGACGCTCAGATTCCATATTCAGCGCCAGAGCCAGACGCACCTATTGCGGCAAGAAATGAGACCATTCTAGCAGTCACGTGCCACTTCCCTAACCTACACAGAGCAAGAAACCTAAGAAAACCGGGCTAGATTAGGAGCTGTATGACTTGTTCAGTAAGGTGGAAATCAACATTCCACTTATAGATGCATTGAAACAAATTCCTCGATATGAGGTGTTCAAGTTCTGGTACTGAATTATGAATGACTAACACGGCTGTCTCTCATAACATACAGGAACCAAAGATTGTACTCAAACAACTCCCGGAGCACTTGAAGTATAGGGGTGGTTTTCTGTAATTACCCCTATTATAGGGGTGGTTTTATGGAATTACCCTATTTATAATCTAATGAAACTTACAAAATAGTGTAGAAGACCAAAATTAAATCAACCATTACATGGCTAAAACGTTTCACTATCAAGTTGCAAGTTTATTGAACTCAAACCAAATTCTACAAATACATAAAGTCTCAAAACATTTCACACGTACAAGATGTATAGAAGTGTTATCAATACACAATAAAAAGATAATATAGTGGCAACATGACCAGCATAAGCGGCTCCAACGACTTGACTTTGGACAGCATACACACCTTCAACACCATGACATTGAGCAGCTAATGTGGTGGCTACTTCACCTAGTGAATGCGGTAGCAACATATAAAAGTGGTATTGGTTGGTGATCTTGTGCGGTTTGATGATTAGGGTTCATTGCGAATGGTGAAGGTTGATGTAAAGAAGTTAGTGAGTAAAACATACGGTTTTGAGAAGTAGGAGTGGGGGAGATGAGTATGAGAAATATGAAAATTGAATTGATGGAGATAAGTTTGAGAAAGATGAAATTGGGGTTGTGTGATTGAGTTTGAGAAATTAAATAAGAAGTATGAAACCTTATGATTGGATATACCCAACTGAATTTTTCCCATCTCCTATTAAACTTTCACATCCCGCTTGAAATTTCCATTTTCTGCCTGAAACTTTCATATCTTATGTGAGTAAGTTAGGCCAGAGTTAGTCACATAAGCATTAAGATTTTAGTAAAAATGTTACATATTGCAAAATGCTTATTCAATATTAGTATCCATGTTAAGTACCAACATATACAAGTAATAAAGTGAACATAAGCATATGATGAATTTTTTTTTACATTAATATATATAATTAATATAATTATCTAGAATAAATAGTTTAGAAAAAGTTAAACTTATTGCATTTCTTCATCCAATTTATTCTTGAATTTTCAACTATAATAAGTAACATACTTAAATGCTCAAAAATTAAAAATATCTATACAATTCAAGAAAATAAACAATGGCTTCACAAAGTTATGAAGCTTCATAACCAAACATCTCATATCACACAAATCTATACATGATTTTTCAACTATACTGAAAATTTTGGAAGTGAAGCTACCAATCCATCTCTCTCAAATGTGTGGCGCACGTTGAGATCCATAGATCCATGACAACAGAGGGTTCCATGGGAGTCTATATATATATAAGATATGGTTCAAGGAAGACATATTTCACGAGACCGTATAACATCATCTCAACTGTTGATTTCTATTAATCCGACGATAGATTGATGTTGATAACCGTCAATTTCCAACCACCCCTGTATTTTGCTAATCCATTTCTCAATTAATTAATAACTACTTTTGATCTCAACTGTTAGATTATTTAAATCAACGGTTGAGATATTCTCTCAATGTCTCACAAGAAATGATTGTCCTCCAAGAACTTAACCCCATATATATGTATAGATATTTATTTATGTGGAGCCATCTTTTTGGTGGACTCGTGAACTCCACTTGATGAGACATGTGAGTTGCACATATTTTTCACGTGTGATTGCACATGTCATGTGCAATCACATGGAGCAATCTTAACCGTTAATAAAATGCAATCAACGAATGCAAAGTGGTGGTCAAGAGTTCACCAAAAAAGAGAAATTCCCATGAGCAAACTTCTATATATATATATATATATATAGTCTATAGACTTGTCATTGCAAGATAAGTGAGCTGAGGGACCGACAAGGACTTACATACAATAAAGTTGTAAGTTTATAATTTATTTTATTTTTAAGATTAATTTTATAAATTGTGATGACGCTTAACAGTTAAACAAAATATAGAGTTACTAATTATTTTCCCTTTTTTCTTCTTAAATAAGATCTTCGATATTGCTATACAACGGAAAGAAGAATGTATCGAAAAGTAAAATAGATGAAATTCAATTGTTGACTTTATATTTGTGCATCATGACATACACGAAGTGCATCATTCATCATGAACATAATTGCGGAGAGATTGATATGGTGTGACGTGGTATGATATGATGTGAGGTGGTTTGTTATGGTGTGAGGTGATATGATATGGTGTGACGTGGTATGATATGATGTGAGGTGGTTTACTATGGTGTGAGGTGATATGATATGGTGTGAGGTGGTATGATATGGTGTGAGGTGGTTTGTTATGGTGGGATGTGGTTTAATATGGTGAGTAGAGGTTTGATACGGTGTGATGTTGTATGATACAACGTGAGGTGCTTTGATATGGTGTGAGGTATAGCAGTGTAGGTTGTCTACAAATAGCACATGCATCATTCTACATACATCTCTGCAATGATGAATAGTCTAGGTATTTTATTTTTTAACTATTATGATGTGTTGTTCTTAGAGTTTTATTATTATCTGCTTCTTCTACTGATATTATTTACGAATGATCACAAATTTTATTATTAAATATTTGTTAAATTAATATGTTCAGAGGGTTGCTTGGCCATTGGTCTAGCATCGGTTTCGAACTTAGTTTTGGGTCGTGACACCTAGGGTGTGTTCTTTTGGATTGAACTTTATTGAACTAAATTGAATTGAATTGTACTGAACTGAAATATTTAAAAAAATAAATTTATGAAATATGTATATGCACTATAATTATAAAAACATGCAAAGTAGACTGGTTTTGCATGTGTGATAATTATTTGCCATCAATGGCGAATCCAGGGGGTCTGAGGGGGTCGGCTGACCCCCTTGATAAATGCGAACATGTTACAATCGAGATAGAATGTACAAAGTGCTCGGATGGTTGGAGTTTGGTCATATATGTGTTAATTCAAATATATATGTTGTTAATTCAGAACATGCTCGGATTGCAATCGGTGGCGGATCATTTGTTAATTTTATCCTGAATTAACACATATATACCTGCAATACCTTTGCCTGACGTATTTTTAATTTGAGCTTGGTTGGATAAGGCTTAACTTTGCAAGGAGCAAATCTAAGATCAAACCCTCTGCCAAATTTTATATAATTATTTTCAAATTTTTATTATATGTTTTTATTTTTGACACTAGTAAGGATATACAAAATTTCGACCCACCTTTCAAAAGGTGCTGGATCTGCCACTATTTGCAATTATTGTAATATTTTTGTGATGCCAAAAACATCATCTTCCGAAGAAAGTCAAAGGCTTTGAGTATTGTCTTGGACGTGAGAGCACTGGGGGATCCTATTGCACTTGATTGGAATAAGGTGATTACTGTTTTCAATGCACAGTCAACGAATGAGTTTAACAGAACACAAGCAGCAAACCACTACAACAATTGTCATTGTAAATGGTTGGCATGGATAGAAATGACTCAGATGAGTGGTATTGCGTTCACTGAAGATGGATTACCGACCAACAATGAACTAAAAACTAACATAATGAAACAGTTTATTGAGGTAGTTTTAATTAGAATTTCAAATTATTCTTGATGCTTTTGTTGTACTGTTTATAGTATGGTGTTTATCTTATAGAAACTCAAGGCTGGTGGTTCTGGAAAGTTTGTTACAAAATATAAGTTGTATGATTTGGATCTGTGGAATCCTATTTTCGGAGAAAGATGTGCAAAAAGGGAGAAAATCTACTCATCAGCGTTAGCTAAATCTCAGACAAAATTTCAAAAAGAAAAATATAAGGGAACAATTTTACTGAATGAGATGATAATAAAGGTCCTGGAGATAGTGATGACCCTCTAATGGAATGGATGGTGACTTAGAGAAACCTTCTGAAAGTAGGTCTCCTCCAAAGACGACTAGTTCAAAAAGGCAAAAGTGTAGTGCAAATTTTGTGACTAAGGGAAAGATGAGTTCTGAATTTGCTTAGGCTTTTGAGATTTTGAAGTTGGCAGAAATGCTTAAAAGTCTTGAAAGGAATTTGTATCAAGCTGTTAAGAACTTGGAACAAGTAAAATTGCGCAGCCTGATTTTCAGGGAAAATGTATCTACTATCTCATGATAAAAAACTTGATAAAAATATTTTTGGAATTTGAGACGGATAGTGAGAAATGGGCATGGTTAAAAGTATTGGCTGCAGATTAAAGTGTTGGATGCAGTTAAAAGTATTGAATGATGAAGCTAGAAAAAGAGTTGGATGCAGATTAAAGTGTTGAATGATAAAGCTAGGGGGAGGAGTGGGCATATATCTTTTTGTAAGAAAGTATTTGAAAGTGTTTGTTTTTATAATTTGTTCGAAGTGTTTATTAATTTTGATAATTGCAAAAGAAGTATTCGGTAACATGTGCTGTTATTTTTTCGTTTATATGTTACTAACAAATTTTAATATTTTTGTAGAATAAATAAAGAAGTTGCTCTTTGTAAAAAGATAGCGCTCTATAAATAAAAAAATTCGATATCAAAACCTAAAATAGACAACTTATGAAATGGAGGTGTGAATGGAAGCGACTATATGCATAGGTTGATTTATACACATCCCTGACTTTGCAATGAGTAACTATGTTTGACAAGTGACGCATTTCTGCATTAGATCGAGATATATGTGTCAAGACAATTATTATGCCACAGTAAATTTATAACTGTCATGGAGCAACTAGACATGTGCTTTTACATTTCAGCCAGAAGGCTTCATATCGGGATTTTGCGGATACATTCAAACACTCTGTATCAACTGTCCATATATATTTTTTAAGGTACTAAATGCATTAAAGGAGTTATCATTTGACATCATTCGACCATATACCTCTTTGAAACAATCTCCTACAAAATATTGAACAACAACCTCTTAAGATTTAAAATATTGTCATTTTAAATCTTATTATATTTTTTATTATTATTTAGATATTTAGGATTGTGTTGGAGCTATGGATGAGGAAGGCAACCAATACAGAGGCCGTAAGGACAAGACATGGAACATCTTAGCTCATTGTTCATTTGACATGCTTTTCACTTATGTCCATGTTGGGTGGAAAGGAAGTGTTCACGATCAAACCATTTGGATAGATTCAATCACAAAAGCGGAATATTTTTTCCACATCCACCTCAAAGTGCAAACTAATTCTTTTTTAAATATTACACAATAATACATGCAATCTTACTTTTTTTTGCAGGAAAATACTATTTAGTGGATTCTGGATATCTAAACACACTTGGGTATCTAGCACCATACAAAGCGATTCGATATCATATGCCCTCATTTGCCTATGGTCAGCAACTAACTGGAGTTTATGAAAAATTAATTAGGGTGATTGATAAGGCACTTTTGTATGTCATTTTAGGTCCATTACATGTATTTCTAACATTTTAAGTATAAGATTACGCTTTTGGTGTAGTTTTGTATTTCAGGTTTATCGGAAAGTTAGAATAAAAGAACAAGAAAGAAGGCTGAATCCTTGAAAAAACAACGAGATGACAAGAACCGGAAGAACAGAGGAGCGCACGAGAGATGTAGCGCGCGAGTTATGTCGCGCAAAATCAAAATTGGTGACGTCAGCAATCAGTGACGAAGTCGGAAGCGATGACGTCAGCATGCGCGAGAATATTTCCTAAACTGAAATTTAGAAGATAAAGATGATTTCCTATATTTTCTTGCCTACTTTATCGCGGAAACCCTAGGGAGCAAGACTATAAATATAAAGCATGAGGGAAATCACGGGAGAGCCATTTTTTAAAGAAAGACACGCATCAGTTGGCGGAGCGAGAAGAGTGACGCACAGACCGATTACTTACAATCAGATTTGTTCTTGTTATTTAGTTGTTCACACATAAACCTTGAGATGTATACGTTCAGCATGTCTAGCTAACTTATTGAATTCGGTTTGGACTTTAATCTATGAATAATATGTTTTGAGGTCTTGTACTTAGTTGCATGATATGTTTAGTACTATTACTCCAAGCTTATTTGCATGATAATTAGGTTAGATAGTTAAGCGAAGCCTTGACCCGCAGACTTAATTAAAGAATCTATTATCTAGTGTTAAACTATCAGAGGTACGTGACTGTGAATGATTAGGAGTAACACTAGAATTATAGTTCATCACTACTTTGACCGGATTCATGGTTAATTAGAATAGATCGAGTAATAATATTATACGGACTTTGACCTGAATGTATGTGTAGGTTATTAAGGCTTGACCGGACCTTAACTTACATGGACAGTATATCATATATCCTTAGTTACCAATGACAAACATAGAATTCATAGCGATAAGTCTAAACCGAGCTCATCTCTGTTTATGTTAAACACTTTAGTAACTTGCATTCTGTCGCGCGTCAGTAGTCTTGCGCACGTTTTTTTTCAAAATATGCTTACTTACTCACAAACCCCCACTTTATTTGTAGATAAAAGTTTACTTCTCACCGTTCCCTGTGGATTCGACCCCTACTTACCCGACTATACTAAGGAGATGACCGGTGATAAATTTGCAGCATATAACGACGTGTCGTCAGTGATTCTCCTCACACCCCCCCACACCCCTCACTTTTCATACACCCCTCCGTGGGTCCCGCGGATTGTTATCATTATATCCCCAACTTCCTTATTACCCTACTCTATATATATCTTTCATATATAATTTATTTTATTTTTTAAATATAATATTTTTGAAAAAAATACTGATTTAAAATTATTTATAAAATAATATAAAAAATTATATATTTATATAGTCAATGCAAAATAATCTATAAGTTAAGTACAACGCATATTTTGTAAAAATGTATATTATTGATTAAAATAAATTTTAAGTTATACTAAATATATGTACATATAGTGAATGGTTCAAGAAGAACATGCATCTTTTAGAAAGACGGAAGGACATGATCTCAGCCGTTGATTTTTATAAATCCAACGGTTGATATTGGTAACCGCCAATCACCAACCGCCCGTGTATTTTGCAAATTCAACCGCCAAATTAATTAAAAATCAACTTTAATCTCAACCGTCAAATTAATCAAATCAACGGTCAAGATTTCGTCCTTATGTCTCACATAATTCACAAGTCTCTCTAGAACCCAAATATATATATATATAGGGGAAGTATCATGTGGAACCCCCCTTTTTCCATGGATCCATGGATCCCCCTTCATCACCGTTGATTGCATTTTTTGTGTGCACCAGATTGTGCCACGTGTTTGCATTTTTGAAATGCACATGTGAGTTGCACATGACAAATGCACACGTGAGTTGCACATGCTCATTAATGTGCTGGCACAATCTGGTGCGTCCAAAATGCAAATAGTAAATGCAATCAACGAATGCAAAGAGGGATCCATGGATCCATGAAAAGGTGGGGGTTCCACATGATACTTTCCCTATATATATATTATAAATTAAGGATTAAGTTTTAGGAGGACAGTAAATATTAGTGAGACGAAGGACGAAATCTCAATCGTTGATTTGATTAATCTGACGGTTGAGATTATAATTGGTTTTTAATTAATTGGGTGGTTGGATTTGCAAAAAACACGGGCGGTTGGAGTTGACGATTATTTTTTTATTTAAAATTCATCCGTTAGATTATTAGTAATCAGCGAACGAGATTGTGTCTCACCGTCTTACAAATACTTATCCGTACTTCTTGAACTTTTCCCTATAGATTAATATCTACCTATTATTAAAAATTATGTATGAATCTTTTACAATGAGATGTCTATTTTTTGTTTCGTAATGTACTGTCAAATCTATCTCGTATTATATTGTCATATTTATTTTGTGTTGTACTCCCAAATTTATTTTGTGTTGTATTGTCAAATTTATTTTGTGTTTTGTATTGTATTGTCAGATCTACTTTGTGTTTTGTATTGTATTGTCAGATTTACTTTGTTGTATTGTCAAACTTCTTTTTTGTTGTATTGTCAAACCTACTTTGTTTTGTATTGTCAAATCTATTTTTTGTTGTATTGTTAAACTTACTCTTTGTTGTATTGTCAAATCTACTTTGTTTGTACTGTCAAATCTATCTTTTTTTGTATTGTCAAACTTGTTCTTTGTTGTATTGTCAAATCTATTTTTTGTTGTATTGTCAAACTTGTTCTTTATTGTATTGTCAAATCTACTTTGCTTTGTACTGTCAAATCTATTTTTGTCCTCTAACTTTTCTACTTAGTCCATATAATGGATACATTTATGAGTAGCAAGTTACTCACTCACACTTCTTTTTACTATCATATCTCTCTATCATGAATAATCGTCATTTTGCTTCACTTTCAAATAGCTGGTCTTATGGGAATGATGTTCATAGTGACGAAAGTATATCCAACAAGAATCAAGATTATACGTCCGAATTTACCACAAACTAGGTTAGTATCATTATTGTATGCTCTTTTTTCTATTTAATTTTGAAGGAATTTTTTTAAAATTAACAAATTCCATCATAATTGTTCTTCTTTTATATAGATATTTGAAAGTAGAGAAGATATGCTAAATTGAGTGAAGATGGTTGGTTTAGAAAATGGCATTGTAGTGGTGATTAAAAATTCTGCAAAAAAATGGGTGGTAAGATGCCGAAGTGTATACTTGCGTGTGAAAGAGGAGGAAAGTACAAACCTTCCCTTTCAAGTTGAAGAGACATACCAATTAAAAAATACTGGACCCAAAAAATGTGAATGTCCATTTGAGCTAAGAGGTCGACCTATACCTCCAGAAGGTGTCATGTGGGGTTTGAGGGTAATATGTGGTATTCACAATCATAAGGCAGCAGAATTCATGGATGGCCATGAGTACCCGTCCAGGTTAAAACCAATGGAGAAACAACGTGTGCTGGAAACGATCAATAGTACTGCACCTCATGAGATTCTTAGTATTCTGAAACAAAAAAATTGTCAAACAATACAGGAATAAAAAGCCTTTACAATTTAATTGGTAAAACAAATCTACAAAACGGGGTGGTCTAACTCAAGTTCAATATGTGTTAGAGCAACTAATCAAAAAAGAATACCTACATGATTATAGAACAAACCAGATACAAATAAAATTATTGACATCCTCTCATAAGTTCATCAATGGAGTGGTCTTGTAATCAAAAGTGGAAAGTAATGTTCGAGGAGTATCAACGATTTCAACGTGCCCTAAAATACCTATGGGAGACATGGTTGCACCCTCATCGGGAACAATTTGTATCAGCATGGATTGATGCATCTATGCACCTCGGAAGCAATTCAAGTTAAAGGTACAACTAAATTATTATTTTGAATGTTTTTTTTGAAATATTATAATATATTTGATTGATAAAGAATAATATATTCAGAGCGGAAGGGGCACATGCAAGATTGAAAATGTATATGGGAGTTACTATGTCGTCCTTAGATACGTCATTCGATAAAATACACAAGATGTTGATAAATTAATTCGGAGATATTCGAAAGTCATTAGAGAGATCTCTACACATTCCGCGCCATATACATTTGCATGACAATATTTTTAATGAAGTGAGGTGTCAGATTTCGCTAGAGGAAATGGAAATGATTTCTGCTGAGTTGAAATGTGTTGATGGTACATCATACCAATCAGTGGGCAATGAATTTGTGCAATTGGAAAAGTATATGGACTCCCATGGAAGCACGATCTTGCAAATTATCGTCACTTTTCTATTCCAAATCCTATAATGAGTATCCATGCTCATTGGAATAGATTATCAACGCACGTATATGGGCAACCTAATGAGGAAACACGACGAAGTAGGACATCTCATGTTGTAGAGATACTAGATAAGATGAATCCAGAAATACGAGACCAGATGATAGATCACTTTCTTGATATGGCAGATCCATCTCAAAGCACAATTCGAGTTCCTTCGTACAATATAGACCATAAAGGACGACCTAGTGACAAAGACAAGCGAAACAGATGCCGCATGCCTTCTTTTGTGGATATATCCACTTCAAGATCTGGGGTCCATCAGAAAAATGTAACATCCCCAAAGAGAGGCCGACACAAGAGGGGATCTGGGGTTCATAGTCTTACATCAACTAATGACCACTCCAGAGTTCCGAGTACATATGATATCTACATTGATCAATTACCCGTGATTATGCATCATTATATTTCTAACATTGTTGACGTTGCACCGAATGGTCATTGTGGATTTAGGGCGATAGCTGCACTAATCGGATTCGGTGAAGAAGATTAGATGCAAGTACGATCAGATCTTATTGATGAGATTCAATAAAATAAGGCTCATTATTATGTCATTTTTCCAGATAACAGTACAGCAGACAATCTACAATTTTTGTTAGATTATTTTGATAAACCGGCATCTGAGAGGCATCGGATGGAGTCTATGACTTTGGGGCATCAAAATACAACATTGTACATCATATATTTGGTAGAAACAATTGGAGTTGTTTCACCCATTTGCCATTAAGATCCCTTCCAGTTAGAGACAATGACCGCATAGAAATTGCAATCGGACACGTTGGCAATCACTTCGTCCAACTTTTTTTACACCCTCATCGTACGAATCTAAAGGATGAGCATCTTCATATAAGTTACGTACTGATTTATGGCGTGAAATCACAAGCACAACGCTTCAAGGAGCACAATTTAGAGGAAATATTAATTATTTATGTTTTGTTTTATGTATTTATTTTTAGTATTGTTGTATGTTTTTTATGAACCCAAATTAATGTTTCAAATATGAGTTTTGCAAAATAAAAAATATTTTAGTACAATAGAAATTTTGTATAAATATTTATACATTAATTTTAATTTAGTTGAATTTTAATTTTAATTTTAATTTAATAGAATTTTTAAGAATATATAATATTTAATTAAATATTTAAGATTAATTGAATGTATGTAATTAAGTTAACATGGAGGGGTATTTGAGTCTTTTGCAAAATAGATTTTTGTCATGGGGGTGCAATGAGCATCTCCCTTAATTATTGACATTCATCTCTTCATACGGCGATTGAGAGAGCATTGTTTTTGAAGAATACATGAAAGGTTCTTAAATGCACGCCCTGTTCAGAAGATGTGCGCAAATATGGCAGCATTTACGCTCCATAATTTATTAGAATGCATAGACCTAAATTCTGATTTTCACACATGAGTTGGTGCGTTAATCTTAAGAGTTTGATCTTTTCAAAAGACGTCGAAAAGAGAAAATGAATAATGTGCGAGACGTGATAGCACTTCAAATTGTCGAGAATGCTTCGAATACTGAAGCTAATGATATGATCATAGATAATCATGATTTCGGTGTAATATAAATTAGAGAATAGATCAAATGAAAAGTGCTATTTTGGTTATAAAATGCAAACAAATCTAAACCACTCATTAGATTTCAATCAACGATTATAAAAGAATATTAATTAATACAAAAAAGTACAAAAGGGCAATAATGGAAATACAATGCATAATATATTTTTCAAATATACTCATTAATATCAATCCCTTATTTTAAGGAACCGACATTTAATTTTATGATATGGAAAATCTACATTCAATTTTTTGATGTGAAGGTGGTTTTTTTAAAGTTACGTGAAAAAATTATTAAACATTTTTCCTATCAATTTCAAGTATTCAATTAGTGATTTATAATACCAACCACTTTCTGCTATATAATATGATTCATGATTTGGTAGGATATGATTCATGAATCATATGATAGCAAATTATGAATCATGTCGGAGCAAATCATGACTAGATGATATGATTCAAAAGTTACATTATGTTATACAGTATGGTCGTCAGTTGTGAGGGTTAAGGCCAAAATTTGTGCAATTTAAGTTTGTAATAGTGTATGACCCATGAATCATATTATAGCAAATCATGAATCATAGTATAGCAAATTATGAATCATAGTATGACAAATTATGAATCATAGCATAGCAGAGCATGAATCATATCATGGCAAATCATGAATCATAGCATAACAAATAATGAATCATATTGTAGCAAATCTCGAATCATAGTATGATTCAAGAATCATGCGGGGTCAAATCATGAACCGTTGCTTACAACATTTATGATTCATTATATGATACCTTATGATTCATGAATCATGCGGCATCAAATGTTGAACCTTTGTTCTAATAGTTGGTCCATAGTTCTAATGTTTTAATTTAATTAACCTGCAATATGCAAGCCAAATCCCATTAGGATCTCATGAAGTTTGAGAAGTGTGGTGTGTGGGTAGGTTTTTGTTCAAAACCGAAAACAAAGATACGGGGAGCAATATCTGCCTGATGCAGCACCACAATCCCATTAGGATCCATCTTCCTACAATCTCCAGTCGACTTAGCCGCAATCCCAAACCCTAACGGCACATCCGACATACTAAACACCACAACACCATCCCCAGCTACAATCCCTTCAGTAATCCTCCCTAACCCACCTTTCAACACATGATTCCCATACAAAAGCGAGATCTCCGAAGTGGGTTTCAACCACACTTTATGCTTTGCATTCGCTGCAAATATACTCAAAGCCTAGAGTTATAATTGACACCTACTCCTAATTTGTGTTCAAAGATACGGGGAGCGAGATTTTCGGAAACAAAGATCAAAACTGCCTGATTCTTTGATGTTTTTTGGGACTAATTTATCATTTCTGAGTTTTTGAAATAATAATATCATATTTAATATTTCATTTAATTATATTTCGACCCCCGAATTAATAACCGTCCGATCTGATTATTTAACGATTCAAATCTGTTTGTATTTTATAACCTAAATGTGTTTTTCACCTGATCCCTACTCAAATATATTTAAGAGATTATAACAAAGGATAAAGATCAAGGAGGACAATCAATCATTTGTGAAATTGTAGGACATGATCTCAACCGTTGATCTAATCATCCAACATCTCCGTGTTTTTCGGAAATCCAATCGCCAACTTTAATAAAAACTAATTTTAATCTCAACCATCAGATTAAGCAGATCAACGGTTGAGATTTTGTCCTCCATCTTACACATATTTAATGTCCTCCTAGATATTAACCCTTATAACAAATATTCTATTTTATTTGAATGTAATGATTTTATTTTTAAAACAGAATTTAAATTATTTTGGTATTACTTCAGATTGAATTGGTTGCAATTGTACAGTTTAATTATATACGTAAATTACACTTTTAAAGTTTAGTTGATACTAGTATTTTGATGCACATATATGTGCAGTATATTTTTAATAGCATATTTTATTTTTATAAATTTAAATAATTAATCATAATCAAATAGAATATTGTTAAAGTAATAATTGAGAAAATTAAGGGTAATTTTGAAATCTGAAATTTGGCTTCACATGGTAACCGTTAATACCACCTCTTGTCTTTTAAATATAGAAGAGATATTATTTCGGTAATTGCATAAAGTAAATTTTTAAATAAAATTGAGTTTAATTGAATTAATTTGAACTGTATTGAATTGAATTATATTAAACTGTATTGAACTGAAAATTGAAAATTTTCAAGTCAAAATAACACACCCCTAGTCTCCTTTGAAGAGCTCTCGGCCCATATCTCATTTTTCAGCAGCAAGACATTGTATTTTCAGCACCACCTCGCGAACCTTTATACTTCTACAAGTCATATTTCCTTCTAGTCCATTACTATTTCAACTGAAACACAATTGAGTATTTTTATCTAATTTAATAGCTACGGTTTAGTATTTTATCATTGTCCTTTTTTTCCTTTACCTGGAAATCAAGAGCTGCCCTTTAGCTAAAGTACTACTGTTAAATGAAATCATAATGTATGATGAAAGACGAGCAGATAGCTGTCTTCTTTGAGAAGCTCTCGAGTTCAATTCTTGTTGAATTTTAAATTGATTTGAAACTTCATCATATAAAAAAAATCCATATTCCCAAAAACACTTGTTTTAGTTTTTTTGATTGAAAAGGGCAGTAGCCCAAAGAGTACATGCGAGGACTTAAAAAGCTAAATAAAATTTAGCCTGACTCGAATTAACAAAAAAATATGACAAAAATGATAAGAGTTAAAACGAGTCATTTACCTCGCTCAGTACTACGCTATAATCAAAAAATCCTATAACGAGTTAAACAAAATGAGACATTAAACGTGAAGATAGAAACATTAAGGAACTAAAAGTGAGACAAACAGCTACGCTGAAGCAGGCAGCTGGGTGTAAGCATTCAGCAAAGCAGTTGACAAACAGGCAGCTGACGTAAAACAACATGAAAGAGTTAACGGTCGAGAACGTTCCAAGCGGACGTAAAACAACATGAAAGAGTTTTCATAACTTATGGAATTAAGAAATAGTGAAATTCCATCATAAAGATAAAGGTTTTCCAAAAATTCTCTAAGCTAAAAAAACTAGAGAGAAGTCAGGAGAACGGATGTTCAGATGTTCACTCCCCTTAAATTGCATTTTTTTAAAAACACTTGTTTTAGTTGATGAAATGCTTTCCATTTAAATATCTCAGCAGAGCTGCTCCATATGTTAGATGCCATGGAGAATATACAAATGGTATCTGAACTCTTCAAGTTCTTGCTGCTTCATTAAATATATATATGTGAATTTGCCTACTAAAATATTGAGTAACCAAGAAAGAGCATTTACAGATTACAAAGTTATGTAATTAACACAAATCTGAACTAAAAACCTATCTACGTTTGAGCTATGGTGCATATAACAAACGATCTTTTGGGCTAATTGTATGTATAGTATCCACCTTGTTTCTTCTCTTTTCTTTTGAACACAGATTTGAGAAACAGCAAACACGCGATCACAAAACCCAGAACTGCAACACCCCCAACGATAATGGCTGCCATCCTTTGAGTGTCTCCTTTTCGGCCTCCACCTCCTAATACAAGTTCAACATCAGAAAATTGATATAAAATTTAAGATGCTGAAAAACAAACAGACTAGATTGTTCTGTTTCAGATGTCCCAGTTCCTTTCTTGAAAAAACACGGAAGAGTATACACGTAAATTGTACTTTTTGGTACCAACTATAACACTATTATGCTGCCAATTATTACTTTTTCGCCTATTTCAAACGAAGGAAATCAAGTTAAGAATCTAGAATATTCTATCAACTCCTAATTTCAGACAATTGTTCTAGACAGCAAGATCCTTAAACGGATGGAAAATGAAAGCACAAATGAGTATCAAATCAAATACTGATAAGCTCAGTGTTTTGAGGTTTAACCTGAAGGAGCCGAATTTGCCTGGGTATCAACCACGCTAGGAACTCCCTTAGCATAATAACTATAACTCACATAGCATTTCAAAAGATAACTCTGTCCATTAGCAGCAACTCCACACCCGCTCTTTAAATTACTCAAAGCCATATTCACGCACTTTCCGCAATCCTCCGTCCCCAAATCCCTTCACACTGTCCCAAAGCATAAACATCCTCATACTCCCCAGCATAAAACCCTCCATTCCCCACCACACCCTTTTCCACCATCCCAAACACCACATCTCTACTCCTCTCAAACTCCGACCCACCTGCCCGACCAGACCCGCATTTCCTGTACAAAAACTCAGTATCAGCCACCTGCTGAAACCCAGCAATCTCATACCTGGAGTAGCAGCCGGCGAGGTGGACTCTAGCAGCGACGGCCTTGCCACAGAACTTGGCGGATAGAGGAAGCAAGTGGGTGACGCAGTCATGGCACTCAACAGGTTTAAGATCGCCCCGGCACTGGTAGAGGCCGTAGACAGAGGTGGGTCCTTGGCCAGCGGTGGCGGAGGCGAAGCTGGTGTTGAGTGATTGTGGGATAAGAAGGGTGTTGAAAAGGGTTGCTATTGTGGCGGTGTATGCGTCGGTTGGGTCTGGAAACTTCTGCTGAGCGCATCCTCTGTAGACGTACGTTGTGTAGTCCTCCGATGCCGCGTGTGAGATTTTGAGGAAGATTAAATGGAAAATAAGGCTGTGGATTGAGATTCGGATACCCATTTGGAATTTGTAGTTAAAGATTGGATCTTTGGTTTTTGTTTTCTTTGGTTATGTTCTATGTATGCTTGGTTTCAGTGGCACACCTTTTGAATTAAATCTTCGGATTTGGATCCAGTGATGCGAACAGCCATTTGCAGCCAAATTTAAAATTAATTAATTTAATATTTTTAGAAAATATGATGCCACGTGTAAAGGATTTAGTGGTTTAGATAGGTTTTAGAATATAAAAATATTAAATTTCTATTTTTTAGATTTTTTTATTATTATATTTACTAATTAAAAATTATATACATTAAAACTTTGGATTAAAACTTTCATTAAAATCGGCTGGAATCCGCAGTACGCTGTACCGGATCCGAATCCTTAAATCTTCTTCACACTGCAGTTCACACTTGTTGTTATCTTTTCTGACATTTATTAATGGTATATTCGTTGATTGTATTTTATCAATGCATCAGTTGTATAAAAGATGTATGTGACATGCACATGACAGATGCAATGACGATCAGACGATGTACAATCTCAGTCGTTGATGAAATATAATTAACAGAGGTAAAGTGGATTCCATAATATCCCCTATTCTTTTGCACGAATTTTCTTTTTATTTGTGAAGGTGCGTGCGGTTTGGCAAATCACTTTCATATTAAAAGAAGCAATAATAAATGAAAGTGATTTGGAGTCTTGTGATTATGTATTAACAGCTGTTGAGTTTCTAAAACAAGGGGAGCCACAATCTACGAGCAATAACACATTTGAAAAACGAGGTTATGGACGCGGTTAAGTAAAGGGTCATTAAGCACTTTTCTTTTGGTTGTGTGTCATGACCAACCTCCTAGTCATTTTTCCATTCATCGCATCTCTTTTCACTTTTCTTGGTGAGCAAAAATTCACATATTTGAATTATTTTATCGTAGTAAATTGAATAAAAAAACTTGTTCTTAGATTTTACTGTATAGAAGCTTCTTGTTAAAACAAGAATATTAGTGTAGGGGTGTAATTGAGCATTTGTGTCGACAAAACTTTTAAATCTTTATATTAAATATTTTTTATTGAAGTTTGATGCTCAATCAACCCTTTAAGATAATAAAAATATTTATTAAAAGCTACAAATAAAGTTGATGGGTGGTTTTTGGCAAATTTGATTTATGTGACTGATTTGTGAAAAACATGTATTCTACAGGTGTTTTCAGAAGGAAAACTTGATTGTATATGTATGTTGAGATTGTATCATGTGGATTCATCATTTTTGGTGGATTCGTAAACCCTGCTTTGCATCCATTGATCGCATTTTATCAACGCACGAGAATGTGTCAACACATTAATGAGACATGTGAGTTGCACATGTTTTACACGTAACATTGCATATGACAAGTGCAATGACATGGTGCAATTTCGTGCATTGATAAAATGCAATGAATAGATACAGAGTGAAATTCACGAATCCACTAAAATAAAAGGATCCACATGATACAACCTCCCTGTATGCTTCCACTGAATAGTGTTTTGCTCATGGGTGACATTGGATAATGTAATCTGTGTGCCTGCTTTGATCTGGTTGAAGAAGATCATATTGAAGATTGCTTGATGTCCAAGAAAGCTACAAGAGTTCGAATTTATTTGTATTTGAGTCTCAGGTATGTAGTTGCAAATACATAGTAGTCTAGGGTCAATATGCAAATATGTAAAGTTCAAGACAAAGCACACAGTCTGTTGTGTGCTGCATTAGTCTGACACCTGCTACAGCAAAGGTGTGCCTCATATTCTGTGTGTCTGCAGTAGGGGCTATAAAGGTGTCGATTTGTCTTGTAGCTGGGTAGAGAGTGTGACTGAGTGTCTGTTGAGTGTGAGTCTCCTGTGGTGTGTGTTCTGTGGAGCGTCTGAGCAGCTGGTCTGTTGTAGAGAGAGAAGTGAGCGGTAGCTGGTGGTTTCCGGCTAGAGGTTTGCTGTAATCTCTTGGCTCCTCCTCTTTGAATCATCAATAAACTCCTGTTTGCTGGACTAGTCTAGCCACCCAGAGTGTGGCTAGGAAACCAGGGTAAATCTCTTGTAACTGAGTACTGCTTCAGGTCTGTTTCAGGTCTGTTTAGGGTCTGTTTCGGGTCTGTTGCAGTTTGTTGTTCTGAGTTGTTTCCGGTGGATTGGGGCGTAAGCTTCTACAGATAACATTGTGTAACAGACATGGTGTCTTGTAAAAATATTTTAAGACTGATTCGTGAAAGATACGTTTTACGCATACGATTTGGTGAAAAACATTTGATAAATTTGTCAGCTATATCTAATTTTTCATAAACTACCTATATAACTATATTTTTTTTACAATGCACCACTAATATTATAAATGATTTTTTTCACTTCTTTACCTACATTATCACTTATTTTAGTACTTCAATAGATCTCATAATATGATTAAGGTATAAGAAGTGACTATATAAGTTATTTAATCGAATATCACATTATTGGAGTGGTGACGTAACATATCTCCTATTATAAGGTTGACTATCTGTAATTAATTCTATAAATTAATCTGCACAATGCAATCAGATAAGAAAATGGAACACGTAAAAAGTAACCTAAAGATATAAACTACGAAGATATCTTAGTCTTAAAATATAAAGACACAAATTAGGGTCAAAATATTAATTATATAAACACAAGGTCTTAGGTTCAAATCCTCAGCTAAACACTTTAAAGTTGAAATTCTTTAATTTGGCCGAGTATGTCACATTATAATTGTCTGTCACACCCGATTGATGTGGTTTGCAGGCTATTCCATTCAACCATGAATTTATCCAGTGCAACTCGAAGAGCAACGATGGGGTCTCCTCTTCCAAAAAATAAAAAAATAAAAAATGCTTAATCAATTGTGAGGGTTAATTAGAGACAAGAATATCTTGAACTCTATCTGGCACTCCCAAGTTTTGGCAACCGTTCTCTTGTTGTCTGAAGCGCTTTAAGTACTCGTACAATGGTATTCCTCATCTTCGTCTGATATCCGCATGTTCCTTCCTAATCATCATGGTTTTGGAAGGTGGAAAGTATTTGTTCAAGAACTTGCACTGACAGCTATGAATTAAGCTGAAACTGTCGTGGATTGGATTGGCCGCGAACAGTTCGTGCACTCAAACACTCGGTTTCTGTCCATCAAATAAAAAATTTATGGCTTATTGAAACGAAACTCAACGCTAAAGATTTGAATAGGCTGACGGAGGGTAAGGATTGGCTTCCAGAATTACTTTGTTGTTAACAAGAAAGGAAAATCAGATGGCTTAGCCTTATTGTGAAACCCATATTTGGATGTTGTTGTGGAATCGTATTCAAAGTCTCATATAGATGTAGTAGAGCGAGATTCTATTAATTTTTTTGAATCGCTTTGTTTTATGGAAATCCTAGATGAGTATGAGAAAATTAAGTTGGAACCTGTTAAGAAGGTTGAATGTGAAAGGAAGGGGTCCTTGGGTAATGATTGAAGACTTCTATGAAATTCTTTTTTCTTTAGAGATGGAGGGATCAAGACCTCGAAATAAAACTCAGATGAGAGAATTCCACGAAGCTCGAGAGACTTTGATTTATTTGATTTGGGATGTAAAGGACATCAATTAACTCTCTCAAATAGAAGGAAAGGTTGTAAGGAGACAGGAGTTCGATTAGATAAGGCGGTTGCAAATAATGAATGAAAAAAGATTTTGCTTTGTAAGTGTCTAGCGAGCCACACTTTCAACCTTTCAATAAACTCATCAACCTTCCCATTTTCACGTTTCCCAGCCAACCAACCACCATCAGCCCACGTTTCCCACAAAGTAAGCCCCCTTTTCGAGTTATTTTCGGTGAATTCTCGCAAGGCCTTCACGTTTCGGACTTGGGGATGGCCGTAACGGCCTATTGAGTGAGAATCAGGAGTTATGAGCACACCATCGAGCTCAGGAGGCCCTTTTACCCAAAGTAAGTCTGGACCCCTCATACCAAGTAACTCCCTATTGTAGCATCACACCTGCAAATATTTTGTTGTATTTTGTTGTGAAGAATCTTATGTGTAACTAAACTCACCTGATTTGGAGAGTTGTTTGTTAGCATATTCTGACGATTAGTACTACATGATTATTTTATGTGAAATTTTATATCAATTCTTTCAGCTTATTACATGCATCTATGTTTGTTTAGAGTAGCCTAGCGGTGAACTACATTAACATGTCTTGCATGATGTTTGTTTGATTTCATTGCAGTAAAGCCTAGCGGTGTAGCTATTATGTTATTCATTCGAGCTATAGTCATTCTTTTTGGGAGGGTTAATTGAAGATAAGGATTTTATTGAATTATTTGCATATTATCTTAGCAGATGTATGTGTGTTGTGTCTCTAGCGGGAACAACTAAATAAATTTACATGATTTTTATTTTAGCAGATGGTAGTATTTTTTTTGCATATTATCTTAGCAGATGGTAGTATTTTTTTATTTTATGTTGCAAATAATTCCTTATTTTGATAGTGTTACATTATTTGTTACTTGATACTAAACAATTCAAACCCCCTTAGGAATTTAGTAGAATATTTGTAATTCTGGCTTAAATTGATCTCTCTTGGGTTCGACCCTACTTGCCGCCTGTTAATTTGTAGAAAAAATATAAATTTAAGTTTGAGGCACTCAACGTCGTGCTCGTCAAATTTTTAGGAGGCAACATGCAGACTGTTTTTTCTACTTCTGGGCTCATAAAAGTTTGTTGAAACTGGATTTGGCCCGTGTTGTCATCATGGTGACATTATCAGGTACCTGCCATGTGGTGCTTGGCGGTATCGGCTGCACGGTGCTATATCATGCGGTTGTTCCATGTGGGTAGTACCAGAGTCAATTTCTCAGTTCGTTCCAATTGATCTCCCGTTTCAATTAAACTCGATTTCAGTGTGATATAGCTTGTATTCCTTCAAAATACTTTTAATGCACTTGAAATAGAAAACACACTACACCAGTGAAAATAATGATACAAATGTATTAAAAAAATTAGCATAATTAATACACATACAATTACATTCTATCAGTATGATGCTAAGCACATGCTGATAAATTTTAATTGACTTTGGGAAAGGGGACTATCTAACCTTGTATTCCCTCGATCATCTATTATAGTGAACGTTTTCGTTTTAGGTGTCTCGAAATATACTTTATGTTTTCATCAATGAACGTTTTCTTTTTTCTTCTCACTCTCATATTAATTTCTTTTTCATCATTTATTACTTTACTTTTTAAATTTTTTCATCATTTATTATCAATTAAATCATCATTTTTACTCAATTAATCTCTCACAAATCTCTCTTTCTTCATATAATATCTTTTCACATTAATTTTCCTCATATTTTTTAATCTCCTTGCCAATATCAAACGTTAATTATAATAGAGGACAGATAGAGTATTGCTTTAATCAAGCTAGGATGGGACCTTACACAAGTAAAGAATCATGAGCTTGTTTATGAGTTTTATTACTCCTTCGTCCCTCAATGTTTGTTCATTTTCCATTTTGGGTGTCCTCTTAAGTTTGTCTGCTTCCCTTCAATATAACCACATTTCTACTTTTTACTCGTATACTTACTAATCATTTATTATCAACCGCACATTTTATATTTTCTTTCTATCTTAATTACAGTGTATTTTGTGCTTTCGGACAAAAAATGGGGACGGAGAGGTATGTTAATGTGCTTTCTATCTTAATTACAGTGTGCTTTCTAAATTACAGTGTACTTAGTCAATTAAAGTTGAATGTCAATCTTTAGTTTTGAAATCAACTTTTTAATGTTAATGTGTAGTTTGAGGTTTTCAAACTTGGATTGTTGCGTCAGGAGAGGTATGGTTAGTCATTGGTGAATGGGGAGTTTTGGAAAGGAATTAAATATTTGGATAATTGCCGAAAACCACCTCTTATAGGCCGTAATTATAGAAAACCACCCCTTATACATTTTATTGCCGAAAATCACTCGTTGTTCGTTTCTTTTTTGCTGAATCACACATTCTAACGTTTTCCGTTCAATTAGTGTAAAATCTCCGTTAGATGGATTAATTAGGCATTAATTAGGTTAAATCTCCAACGGGTGGTTTAACCTAATTAAGGGGTAGTTTTCTGTAATTACGGCCTATAAGAGGTGGTTTTCGGCAATTTTCCCCAATATTTATATGTCTCTCTAGAACTCAACTCTTAAGAGGACATATTAAGCTTGGAATAGTGACATTATTAATTTTGAGCGATATTTTTAGGTAAAATATGTGGTTCCAGTTTTGTAATCATAAATAAGAGGCCTTTCCTTTGTATAAATCTAGTTGTTTGATGCACAATTATGTGCATATCGATTGAAATATATTATTATATTCTATATTAATCTTTAATATGACATTTATATTCCTCTTTGTGCTTTATATATACGATATATATATATGAGTAAGGATCAGGTGAAAAGCTCATTTTAGTTATAAAATACAAACAGATCTGAGACGTTAAATAATCAGATCCGACGGTTATTAAATTGGGGGTCGAAATGCAATTAAACGAAACATTAATTACGAGATCATTATTTTGGAAACCTAGAAAGGGTAAATTAGTCCAGAAAAATTCAAAAATGAGGCGGTTTTGATATTGTTCCCGAAAATCCCGTTCACGCACAAATCTACGTTTCTGTTTTGAGCTCTCGATTCTGCATAATCGTCGAAATCAACCAAATCGAACCCTAGCCGTCTCGCCGTACGATTCGAGAATCGTCGTCTTGAAGCTCGAAGTGTCCTTTCGTTTGTAGATCTCAAACCCTAAATTGACTCGGAGGTCGCAGGTACCGAAACAAGCAATTACATGTTGGGTAACTACTTTGAAGAGTAGTTTTACTAACCTAGTTCGTTTGCAGGTCGTACGACAGCCCCACCATGACTCCACGAAGATTTGTGAACAAATATGGTATCCCACTTACTGTTAACATCTGTTGTGGCAAGTTTATTCGAATGAATGATTACAGTAGATTCATGAATCATAATACTGTAACTAATGAACCATGTATGTACACGATTGCATGAATTACGTTTTTGTGGGGTAACATATGATTCAACAAATGATCCCTTTTGATTCATGAATCATGACGTAGCAATTCATGAATCATGTGTGGACTGTGTGTTGTTTGTGAATTGTTCCGGTTTATAATTTGATTTATGCGTGTCCTGTTTTGACATGTTTGTTTGTTGATTGTTTTTGGATGTGTTGGGCATACTTAAGGGCATTTGTTAGTACAAGATTCAGTAAATGACCCCATATGATTCATGAATCATACTACATCAGATCATGAATCATATGTTGAATCTTATATTATTTACCGGATTATAAATTCTTCAGGTGTATGAAAACTGTGACACGTTTGTTTGTTGTTGTTTTTACGACAGAACGCAGGAACAAAAGTAAAAAGGGGAGACAGCCTGTTGGTGACAAGAACAAGCTGGCCATCGTCCCAATCTCACTTATTAGAGACATACGAGATACGTATTTTGAAGCTAACGAATCACCAGGTTCGTGTGCGTGGATCTCATATATGATTAATCATATTCATACAATCTGCATCAACTGAGAGTTCTCATTGTTTTGTGCAGATTCCTCCAAATCACGATCTCTGAATTACATTTCCGATACTGACTCAGGTAATTTGATGAACCTCATAAAACAAATCACCCCATCCTACTGTTACTAAAATTATTCAATTCATCCAGATACTCGTTACCATGTTGATCCTAATGAGATGAGATCGAAAAGGAGATTGGATCGTTACTTTGAAAGAACTCATGGAAGTACGTCTTCTCGTAAATTAAAAGGTATCGTTAATACATTTATAATTTTCATGCATTTTGAATAATTGAACACATAGGTTAATGTGTTCATTATAAATTGTGTAGGGAAAGATGTCAGACAAAAGAAGAGGCAAGCAAATAGAATTTCAAAAAAGAAAAATGATATATCGAAAGGTTAATTTAGTTCTTTCGTATCATAATTATTCAAATATCATCATTAATCAAAACACTGAGTAACATATGACCAGTGGCAAATTCAGGGAAAAAACGAAAGATATCTGACGATGACAATGATTCAGAATCAGAGCAAGGTATGCATTCCAAAAATTTTGGCATCCTTTTTAGCGTATCTACATATGATTCATGTATTGGTGTCGTATGATTCTAGAATCATAGGTCTTATTTAATGGATCGTGATTAATTTTTTTTGGCATCCTACACCTTGATCCAGATGTATCTTCAGATACAAATGAAGATACTGGTGATTCAATGAAACTAGTAAGTTCAACAGAAAGTGACTCTTCCGTCTCCTCGGAGCATTGATTAAAGTCAAAGAAACATAAACATAGAAAAATATCGGATCATGATAAACTGGGAAGAGGCGGAGGACAGTTCAAAGGGATTCTGTGCAGAGGATCACCAAAATTGCTAACTGACGTTATTAATTCTTTGAGTCCGACACAAAGAACTGCAGTGATTGATATGGGGTTGGAGAGTATTCTGCATTTAGAGCTGACCAGAATACCTTCAAAACTCGGATATTATGTTGTTGATTCGTACGACTCGAAGAGACGTGTTTTCAGAACACTAGGCGGTAAGTTTGCAATAAAGCCGATAGATGTTAGGAATGTTTATGGACTGGAGATGAGGAGGGCGTGTAATAACTACAAGAGGGAGAAGTAGCATCAATAACGATTTGGTAAAAAATTGGAAAGCAAAATTCCCGTCAGTGAAAAATGGAAAGGTGTCGTGTTCTTTATTAGCCACAACGATTAAAGATATTGGCGATGAGGACATTTACTGGTTTAAGATACATTTTTTGGTCTTATTCTACACGATAATGGTACACTGCCACAAAAATCAGCATGCAAATCCCAGGATTTTGCACAGTATAGATGACGTTGAAGACATAGCTGATTTAAACTGGTGCGATTATGTTTTACGATGTTTAGACGAGGCCAAAGAAGAGTGGAAGGATCTGTTCAAAGATGCCAGTTTCACCGGACCACTCACATTTTTAACAGTAAGTTGAACTGGTCGCATTGCTAGTTGTATTGTTTTACCAAAGAGTTAAACTTCATTCTCTGTGCAGGCATTGTACATTGATCGGGTCGAAGATCGTTATGTAAAACCTGTACGACAGTGGCCTGTAATCAAAGGTCTCACTGATGCAATGCTGAAGGAGAGGGAGAAATCCGAAATCAAACAAGGTGCGTTCGGGATCGGGCTTATTAGAGAGCGGAACAACGAATTTATAGAAACTCTGACAAAGGTATTCTTTCATTCTCCATATATTTACATCAATTTTCAGTATGATTTTTTGAATATATTTCACTTGCAGTCAAGGAAAGTAAACCCAACACGCACTGTCGAAGAAGAAACAGGTGTGAGATTCGCAGACGATGAGCCTGAAGCTGGAGAGGTAATCATAAAAGTTGACACAAACATTACAATTGCTATTAGTTATATGATTCGTTAACAGATAATTTATGGTTCATGAATCATATGCTACTATTTTATGAATCATACTGATTTTTGTATAAATCACTTGATATCATGATGTCTGTCGTTCTTGAATCATATAACACTGTTGTTACATGCTGATGGTATTGATACAGCATGTAAATTACTTGATACGAGATTACAATTGATATTATTTATATGATTCGTCAACAGATAAGTTATGGTTCCTGAATCATATGCTATTATTTTATGAATCATACTGTGTATGTATAAATTAATTGATATCATGATTTCTCTATATAGTTCCTGAATCATATATCACTGTTTTTACATGCTGATGTTATTGATACAGGATGTAATGTTAGCATTGAAGAATCTGGCCGACCGTTTGATCACAACAAAGGATTTGTATGATATGTACTACAACAAGGCAAAGGCATTGCCTGGGGTTGAAGATGAATTGAGTTCGACACATAAAATGCTCCAAGAGAAGATGGTGTTCTTGGGAGAAGACCATACACCGGTTCGCAACAAAACAGCTTTTGACAAGCCATCAACGTCAACTGCATTTGAAGAAGATGACGATTGGGAAATGCCACGATTTTCGCTCAACATTCCAATAGATCCACCCGTCGTCGATGCAGAAAAAAGTGTGCCTGCTGTACAACCAGAACCCAATTTAGAAATAACCAAGGAAGCTATACCAAGTAGTGTGGTCTCTGCAGACCCGTCCCCCCTGATCCTGAACTTCTCATTAGTGGCGATAACCCTTCATCCAAGTATGCACCTGCAAATACAATCGTTGCGCTACCAGTTATGCAAAAAAAACGTAGTCGGGAGGCACTAGATGTTGTGCAGAAGGATGCCGCTGCAGAAAGAGTGCCGAGGGCAAGGAAACCGGGCCCTCTGCTGACATCTCCATATGACAGCTTTAAAACTGATCTCGATGCTGCGTTGACTGTAAAAGAAGAGAATTTGCTTCGATTTATTATGAAGAATACGATCAAAGAAAGGTAGTCTAATCTAACTGGTTTATCGGTTGTTCACATTTACACAATTATTGATGGTTATTGTTTTTACAGCGAACGATTATTCGAACACATGGTCTTGGACGCAACTAAAGAAGATTTTGTCATCTTAGCTACTGATGGATGCATATCGTCAAATATTATTGACATCTGGAGCACGATGTTGAACAAATTGGAGGATCAAACAGGCAGTTTAAAAGTAAAAAGGTTTTTTGGAACTTTCTACCTGACGGTATGTTATATGTCTGGTACTATTAAATACTTGTCATATCAGCGACCCTTTAAGTAAGTTTATATATAATTTTGCATTAGTATGCAACGTTGGATCCCGGGATGTGTGACCTAAGCCAGAGGTGCGATATGTTTGTCGAATGTATGACGGAGTATCTTGAGCAGCTTAAAAAGCCTAGCGTTAGAAATGTGCGATTGGTACGTATCTCGAACACCGATATTATTTCTATTAAGGACGTTCAGTTTATAAATTTATTTCTTATTCGGTGTTGCAGTTCTTCTTTCCAATACATATATCAGGGCATTACTTTGTGGTGGTCATCGATTTAGTCAAACGAGTGATAGATATTCTGGACAATTCAGCCACTAAAGTAACAATTGAGGAAAAGTATCAGAACAGAATATCAGACTTGGTGAGTCTGATGTCGTTACAATGAGGTGTCTTGTTGATGTTGTTACATTCGATTGTTTGATTCATGATTTGCTGTGTTATGATTCGTGAATCATGCATGTCCAATGTATGGATCATATATTTCCTTTGATTTTATATTGATGCGTCGTTATGATGTGTGTTGTGTGTGATTTGTCTTCTGGTGTTATATATGATTCATATGTTTGATGTTATATAGTTTGAGATCATGATTCATCAATTGCTGTTTTTATGATTCATGAATCTTAAATACACAATATATGAATCATAAAAAATGTATGCTGTATTGACATTACTTTTTTGTGCAGGGCTCAATTTTTTTTCACTATCTGAAGACAATCAAACATCCATTAGCTGATGCAGTTCCTAATTTCCAAATTAGGCGTCTTGAAATGAGCTGGAGGACATTAGAGAATACCACAGACTGCGGCATCTTCGTCATGCGACATATGGAAACATATTTTGGAGGCGGGCTGAGGGGATGGAAGACAGGACTAAAGAAAGAAAACTCTGTAAGTCGTTAGAATACTTTTTTTATAAATTAAGTGCTTATATATACAAACTGACATGAAGTACTTGCAGCAAAAGAAACAGCTGCAAGCCCTAAGGAAAATGTACGTTGTGAAGATTATATTCTCAGACCTAAACGAATGCAAGATAGAAGTCAACAGAAAGGTTGCGTTGATGCTGCTAGAAGAAAGCAAAGCGCGTGACAGGATGCTCCCATGTGCTTGAGATCATAAATGTTACCACATGAACTTGCATGTATTTTGATATTTTGTTTTGGTATGAGATGATGTATTCCGGTTTGCGATTTTGGGATGCTTTATCTGGTTAATGTTTATGTGAATCCAAGGAATACAGCAGGATTAATGATTCATTTATTTTCCGTATTGTGATTCATGTCGTTCGTTGTTAAGATTCGCGAATTGGCACGCTATGGTTCATGAATTGGTGATATGATTCGTGAATTGCTATTGTATGATTCATGGTTTGTTATTGTATGATTCTAGAATCATATGCTAGCAGATCGTGAATCATGCCATAATGTATGAGTAATCAGAATTAAAGTAACTAATTGTATGCTTCTATCCAATCTTGATTCATGCTACAAAGCGGTTAGTAGTGGATATTGTAGAAGACTACTTAAATACTTGAAATTGACATGATTCATGTTTTGCTATTGTATGATTCTTGAATCATAGCATATCAAATCGTGAATCATGTGAATATGAGTAGTCTGAATTTAAAGTAACTAATTGAGTACTTGAAAATTGAAATGAATTGATACGTTTAGAAATTAACTTCGAAAATTAAACCAAGTTCACATGATAAAACACAAAGTTCAATCTGCATTTTGTCCGCTTTTGTTGTGCTCACCTTCTACTTCAATGGAACCCGCACAATTTTAGATGGGCAGTTACGAGTATCATGAAAACCTTTTATGCCACAATTGCCGCAAACTCTCTTAGTCCTCTTGGACTTGATTATAGCCTCTTCACGTTTCGACTTCAAACGTTTGCTACGTCCTTTGTTCTTTGACACATTAGGAGTTTTTACGAGAACTTCTTCAGGTTGTTCCATACCTAGAACCGATCTGAAAAAACCAGATTTCGTTCCCGCAACCGTCTTCTCATTACTCATCAAGAATTCGTTCTTCATGGCTTTAACCTTATCAACAACTTCTTGAAGTTTGCATTTATCATGACTTGCAAGATCAACCAATGACCTGAATTCAAACCAAGCATCACACATGACCGATGCGGCTGAATCTCTGTTATTCTTTGAAAAATTATCAGCCGTCCATGCAGTTGCATATTTGTGCCACCTCGTTAACACATATTGTTTCGGAATTTTAGTAACCTCATTGGCAGAAAATACCAGGAAGATATGTCTGCAAATAATACCAGTAGACTCAAACTTCATACAATTGCAATTTGCAAAACACGACGACTGATTAAAAATCACCTGCATATTAAACAAAACATTAATTACAATTCTTGATTCGAATGAATGTTTTCAAATCTGTTTGTACTAACCTTGAAATTGTGCTTGCGATAGCGTTTGTCCTTGATATTGTACACGATGCTATCGTCTTCCCTATTAATGCCGTCAACTGCACATAAATAACCACACTCAAAAATTTCAGATTGAATATCCGAAAATATTGAATGAGTATATATCTCAAGCGCATTCTTCTCAATCTCCAGCGGGGTCTTGATCTTCATTGTTGTTGTTCTACAATCATGGTCAAGCTTCATTCGAGGATGGCGTTGTGCATCCATAGCAGTATCAAAAGCAAGAATAAACTCAACAAGAGTCATATTTGAGTGAATGAATTTGGAAAAAAATGAATTCTCGCTCTCGGAACGTGATGTTGTACGAATAAGTGATCCCATCCTTATATGCCTGAAAAAAACTGGAATCCAATTCGATC
Organism: Sedum album; assembly: GCA_006409495.1. Lineage (NCBI taxonomy): Eukaryota > Viridiplantae > Streptophyta > Magnoliopsida > Saxifragales > Crassulaceae > Sedum > Sedum album. The sequence goes on from QZGG01000732.1 coordinate 102,143, forward strand.
TGATGTTGTACATGTCCCGCAACCAGTGGTTTTCTCCTAGATCAAACCTTGATATAACTTCATTCCATGAATCCTCGAAATCCTCCGGACAAACATGATCGCCCCAAATTACCGAACTGATATTCTTAATAAAGTCCGTGTTCTTGCATATATTGACTCCTACCTGTACCAATTGTAAATTTATGCATTACCACTATATATAGCATAATTTATGTGACTATGTATGCACGGTTCATGATTAGCATATGTTTGATTCTAGAATCAAATACTAGCATTTCATGAATCTTACGTTTTGAAAGCTGTCAACTAATATTAAACATGTTTAACAAAAAAATATAAATTAAGACAACAAAAATGGGTGCAAATCTTACGTGATGTTATATGTATGGTCCGTGATCAGGGTGCGTTTGGTTCTAGAATCAAACGTAACCTATTCATGAATCATAAGTAATATACCTTTGTTTTCAGTTTCTCCGTAATATGCCACATACAGTATCTATGCTGCACGTTTGGAAACACAATCGAAATGGCTTTCTTCATTGCCAAATCCTGATCAGTGACAAGCATTATAGGGTCATGATCCAAGAATTTGCGGAAACATTCAAGTAACCATATATACGAGTCAGCATCTTCATGTGAAATCAAACCGGCACCTAACGTTATACTCCGTTTGTGGTTATCAACTCCAGTGAATGGCACAAATACCATTTTGTACCTATAACAATATGGACTTGAATTAAATTGCCATGAATCATATATAATTAATTAATATTGCGTGATCGAGAGCTTACTTGTTAGAACTATAAGTAGCATCAAATGAAATGACATCGCCGAAAATAGCAGCATCTCTCTTTGCAGTATTATCAGCCCAAAACAACCTCAATAGAGTACCATCCGGGTCCGAAAAGTATTCAAACGAATAGTCCATGTTAGACGATTTTCTTCTCAACATATGGTCGACAACCATTTGTGCATCACATCCACCTATGTACGTTTTAAGATCCCTTTTAAAATTCTTAAAATCTGTTACTGTAGCACCAACATTTGAATATCCACCGGCCATCTCAGCCATTAACCGATGTGCTTTGGTGGCACCCATTCCCAATCTACCGCAATCAACCATGAGATTCTGCTGAGTTTCTGATAACCTCTAGAAATGGTCAAAAACTGTCTACCAATATCAGAAGCTAATGTGTGATTGTGATTTTTCACAAAGTCATACACATAATAACTTCCTCCCGCCTTGAACTTCACACAAAATCTTGCCTCGCAACCACATCGAGTAACCTTCCTATTTCTGTAATCGGTTTCGCTGACATCAAGAGTGTCGACAATCTTTAAATTCTTATTGTACCCCTCACGGTGGCAACTGAAACGCTGAATCATAAGAGTCCCGTCCTTATGAAAACACTTGGTACCAATTCTAATGGAAAATCCACATATACGTGCATATTGGTAATAGAAACTTTTGGCATCTTCAATGTTGACGAAACACTGACCAATAAATGGAACGTATGCATCAGGGCAATCGGGTGTAACAAAATGTTCGTTGCTTGATTCCTGAGTACTGTTGTCCGTTTTAGCTTTCATCTCACCTGAATACACCAAAATATTATAGTAAAAAGACGAGGTTTAAGTTATAAAACCTCTATGATTCATGAATTGCTACCGAATGATTCATGAATCAAATATGTGTAAATAATGATCTTGCGTTAACATTATTCTGAATGCGTTTCATTTCAATATTTAAATTAGTTCCGAACATCATTCTAATAACAGAACATGCGAAAAACATTTTATGCATGTAAACGTATATGATTCATGATTTGATAGTATATGATTCATGAATCAAATGTAGGTAAATAGTGGATCAGTGTTAATCTATTATGAATACACCTACATGACAGATTGCAATGTTCTCTGGTGCATTTTTCTGACTATCTGAGGAGTGAAATAGAAAGGAATCGATACATACCGGTTACGAAACATAAATTTTCTGACGAAATTGTATCCACAGATTTAGTATTCGACAGATGATCAACAGAATCGATGGAGTTGCTGTCGAATTGAGAAGCCATTATTTTATGAGTACGGTGAAGAACGATTTTGAAAAATCTATGAAACAAAACTGAACGAATGAAAGAGGAAAAATTGAAAGTCAGTTACAAGATCCCTTAAAATAAGGGTTTGATATTAATGAGAATATTTGAAAAAAATATTAGGCAGTGTATTTCCATTCTTGCCCTTTTGTAATTATTTGTATTAATTAATATTCTTTAATTATAACCGTTGATTGAAATCTAATGGGTGGTTTAGATTTGTTTGCATTTTATAACCAATCTAGTACTTTTCATTTGATTCATTCTCTTGCATGTTTTGTTATTTGTTTGACTCAGCCTAGCGGTGAAATTAAGTTTATAACAATTACATGATACTTAATTGGATTGTTATAGTGGCAAAGTCTAGCGGTGGAATTATTGTGGTGATTTGATTAAGTAATTATTACATTTTCTTGAGATTCTAGCGGGTAATAGAAGATAGAGCTAGAATTAGGTCAAATCTTAGCGAGACTATCAAATTAGAACAACTATAATTTACTGGATCGAGATGTGTCTGGTCTGTGATTATTGGTTGCGGCGAGATTCCCTGAATTATGATTTCTCAATTATTATTAGGATTAGTAATATAGCTATAGGACTAAATTATTTTCTCTTAAGTTCGATCCTACTTACTACGATACATATATTGAGTAGGAATATAAATTTAGATTTGCAGTGCACAAAGACACGATGTCATTTAGGCACAGTATTGAAGCAAATTTTATACATAAAACTGTATTATCGTTTCTTAGGATGGATAGTCAATCGATACATCTAACTGCATGATCGAAATTGTTTCTGTTGAATTCATACAAAGAAAGACAACTTACATCTACTTTTGTTGTTGTTATCCCCTTTTATATCTCTGCCCTTGTGAAACTGCAGGAAGCATATGGATGGAATACCTATTCTTTACGAGGGTGGAGAAGATGAGAACACATAATCACACACAAGCAGGCCTTCTATTCATAGAACACCATTGATATTAATTGTTCCTTACCCTCCGTTTGGATGCGGGAAAAAATAACGGAAAGAAAATTTAAAGGAAAAAGTAAAGGAAATTGATTTTCCATAGGAAAATTGAGCGGAAAAGTTTATATTGGTTTCTTTGTTATTCTTTTCATTTTCCTTGATTCAACCAAACGCACCCAAATATTTTTCTTTAAATTTTCCATCCAACTTTCTTTTCTACTCATTTTTCCATGCAATCAAATGGAGCACTAATATTTTCAGTGAATCCTACAGTGCCATGTAAAATATTTGTTCATCTACAGATTGGTTGAAACCCTTGAATTTTGAAACAGCCAGAGATAAAACATGCTGAAAATCAGTGTATACGTCATTTTTCATACTGTGTAATTCTTGGTCTCTTTATCCACGGGACGTTTTCAGACAACTATACTCAGGTTTATTTCTTCAAAAATACTCTAACGAATTTGCTATATTTCCTTTTACAATTATAAATCTACATTTTATAAATGTCCTATAAAACAACAATGAGCATGCCACTCAACAAATTAAAGGGACAATTACATAGTATTGATTGAGCCTCGTACAATAAAGCTAAGTCAGCTTCTGATAGCAAATATCAAGAATAGTGATCAATTCAACATACATCTGACTTTCAATATAAAAGCCTCTTCCCTGAATCTGAATCCCAGCCGTCATGGTGGGCGTTTTGCATTGACCTGCAAAAAATAAAGAAAAGTGGGCCTGAATTTTTCGTAGTATAAAGACTTGCTGGTAGTTGGGCTAATTTATTTGACTATTAAGGAAATTCACAATCATAGTATAACACCCCAATGCTGAAAATTCAATGTCTAAATATTGAATCAGTCTACTAGCAAAAAAAATACAACAGAACATCAATGAGACAAATATAATCAACATTATCTAATTTGTTTCCTGAATTAGCGACCACCATGACCTTCAAAACTTGACTGTTGAATCTTATGGTAATACTAATATGTGCCTCTTACTATTCTGCAATGTTGTCATCATATAGCACACACAAACCCTACACCATATTCATTATTTTCTCGACCCCTTGACTCGAATTATTTAGTGTTTTTGTCCAATTTAGCAATCAACAACCTTTCCCCTCTTTTTCATTCAACGGACGTATATCACATCACGTCGCATCATGCTTCCTTCATTACACGGAGAATTATATAGATTTCCTCAAATAAACCTCAACAACTAGGTATTTCCAGCATAATCATCATGCGAGTCTTATCAAAACAGCATTTAAAATACTCAACTAAAACGAATTTATCAGCATGCAACTAATAATTATCAAATTTACCCGAACTGATCAAGCTATCTAAATATGCATCACTCTCAATACATTAACAGGCATGAACATCACAAAGAAGGCAGATATTCTCAGTATGTAACTTTTTTCCTTACGAGGAACTACGGCTGTACACACAGGAAATATCTTAGAAAACTTAGAATGCACTATTTTTCAAACATGCATGGATAATATCGGACTATAATTAACTTGGCCTATGAAAATATGTGCCATGTACGTACGAGGGAAGACTAACAGAACAAAGACAGTTTAGACTCTAGATTTGGGAAAATATATGTGGATAAAATTGGTCTAACCTTTTTTCATAGCTAGAGTAGCAAGCCATAAAGTAATTGGTTACCATTGTTAGTTAAAACTAAATTCCAAGCAAAAACCAGTTCACAGATAGTTGGAATACAGGCACTCTGAATCCCATATTGCTTCACAGTAGAGGAACCTTACTTCCAGTATCTCTATTGCCTGCACAAATAGTGTTAGCTGCACTTTATTATATTTAAGCTGTTATAAGTGAACATTAATTGTTAACCATGTTGCGTGAAAATATTACCTACCTCATTTCTCTT